>CAUYLG010021083.1:0-59430 GCA_963573385.1 Cacajao melanocephalus | reverse complement strand
TTCCTGGGTATAGCTCTACTGTGTGGCTGTGGCAGTCTGTTTACTCGCTCACCCCACAGAAAGGCGCAGCTGGGCTTTTCCACTTAGGGGCTACTGCAAATAAAGATACGATGATGCAATAAAATATATATATATATATATTTATATATATTTATATATATTTATATATATATTTATACATATTTATATATTTATATATACATTTGAAATATATATATTTATATTTCAAATATATATATATTTTTTAGCAGTAGGCCTCAACAGTGGGCTTAAAATACTCAATAAACCATGCTGTAAATAGATATGCTGTCATCCAGGCTTTGGTGTCCCATGTATAGCTCACAGGCAGAGTAGATTTAGAAGAATTCTTAAGGACCCTAGGACTTTTGGAATGGTCAATGAGCATTAGCTTCAACTTAAACTCACCAGCTATACTAGCTCCTAGCAAGAGTCAGCCTGTCCTTTGAAGCTTTGAAGCCAGGCATTGACTTCTCCTTTCAAGCTATGGAAGTCCTAGATGGCATCTTTTTCCAATATGAGGCTGTTTTGTCTACATTGAAAATCCGTTGTTTAGTGTAGCTGTCTTCACCACTTACTGTAGCTAGATCTTCAGGATAACTTGCTGTAGCTTCTACATCAGCACTTGCTGTCTCATCTGTATTTTGATGTTATAAAGATGGCCTCTTTCCTTAAACCTCATGAACCAATCTCTGCTGGCTTCACACTTTTATTCTGCAGCTTCCTACCTCTCTCAGCCTTCATGGAAAGGAAGAGAATTAGGACCTTGCTCTTGATTAGGCTTTGGTTTAAGGGAATATTGTGGCTGGTGTGTTCTTTTATCCAGACCACTAAAACTTTCTCCATGCCAGCTACAAGGCTGTTTCACTTTCTTCTCATTTGTGTGCTCTCTGGAACAGCACTTTTAATTTTCTTCGAGAACATTTCCTTTGCGCTCACGACTTGGCTAACTGGTAGAAGAGGCCTAGCTTTTGACCTGTCTCCACTTTCGACATACCTTTCTCACTAAGCGTAATCATTTCCAGCTTTTGATTAAAGTGAGACGTGAGACTCTTTCACTTGAACACTTAGAGGACATTGTAAGTTATTAATTGGCCTAATTTCAATATTGTTGTGTCTCGGAGAATTGCAAGGCCTGAGGAGAGATGGGGCAACAGCGGGTTGGGTGGAACAGTCGGAACACACACAACATTTATCAATAAAGTTTCTGGTGCGGTTCATGGTGCCCCAAAACAATTACAGTGGTGATATCAAAGGTCACTGATCACAGATCACCGTAACAGATATGATACTAATTTTTAAAACTTGAAATATTGTGAAAATGACGGAAATGGAAACACGAAGTGAGCTCATGCTATTG
The DNA here is from genome assembly GCA_963573385.1 of Cacajao melanocephalus. NCBI lineage: Eukaryota > Metazoa > Chordata > Mammalia > Primates > Pitheciidae > Cacajao > Cacajao melanocephalus. The sequence continues at coordinate 58,052 of CAUYLG010021083.1, read as the reverse complement.
GAAAAATGGTGCAGACTGGCTTGACACAGCATTGCACAAACCTTCAATTTGCACAAAATTTAATATCTGCAAAGTACAATAACATGAGGTATGCCTGTGTTGTCTAAAAGATGGATTGGAAAAGGGAAAGGGTAACAGCAAGGAAGTCCTAAGACGCTGCTGAGACATTCCAAACACAAGGCAAGAAGGGCCCACCAGCTTTTATCCAGGTGCTACTAACGAGCAACTGAATAAAAAATGATTATTCGGCTTTTTTGTTGTTGTTGTTGAGACGGTGTCTCACTTTTTCACCAGCTGGAGTGCAATGGCACCATCTCGGCTCAACACAATCTCTGCCTCCCAGGTTCAAGTGATTCTCCTGCCCCAGCCTCCTGAGTAGCTAGGACTATAGGCACACGCCACCATGCCCAGCTAATTTTTTGTGGGCATATTTTGAATAGAGACAGTGTTTCGCCGTGTTGGCCAGGATGGTCTCGTTCTCTTCACCTCATAGTGATCTGCCCATCTCAGCCTCCCAAAGTGCTGGGATTACAGACATGAGCCATCACGCCCGGCCTATTCCGCTTTTTAAAAATGCAGATGCCTGAGTCACACACAAGACCTCTGTTGAACCAGAATCTCTGGGTGTGGGGACCAAGTATTTACATCTTAAACATTCTCTCCAGGTAATTTTTAACTCATTAACCAATTTAAATAATTACAAGTATAAGAAAATAGAAGATCAACTAAGTCAGGGGTCAGCAAACTTTCTCTATTAAAGGCCAGACAGTAAATGTATTGGGTTTTATAGGTCTAAAGAATTTTAGGCTTTGCAGTCTCTGTCACCAGGACCAGTTATATAATTTGTAAGGCCCAATGCAAAATAAAAATGCAGAGTCCCTTTTTGAAAAATTATCAATATCTGCAAGATGGTTGCAGCTGAGCATTAGACCAACCATGAGATCCTTCTAAAGGCTGGGGCTTTCTACGACTGTGCAGGTCTCACACCTGTGAAGCCCACCCTGTCTGTTACAACTGTTCGCCCCTGCCATTGCAGTGCAGAAGAATCCACAGACAAGTAAAATGAATGGGCAGGGGGCATCAGGATTTGGCCCAGGGCGGTTGTCTGCCAACCCCAGAAATAGACCATCTTTTAGCGTGTCAGCATGCTCATAATATTCAGAAAGCTTTCAAAATGCTAACTTAGAAAATAGAAAATAGGCCAGGCACAGTGGCTCACGCCTGTAATTCCAACGCTTTGGAAGGCTGAGGCAGCTGGATCACTGGAGGTCAAGAGTTCAAGAACAGCCTGACCAACATAGTGAAACCCTGGAGACCACCCTGGCCTACATGGCAAAAACCTCATCTCTACTAAAACAATCCAAAAATTAGCCGGGTGTGGTGGCATGCACCTATAATCCCAGCTACTCAGGAGGCTGAAGCAGGAGAATTGCTTGAACCCAGGAGGTGGAGGTTGCAGTGACACGAGATCATGCCACTGCACTCCAGCCTAGGCAACAGAGCTGACTCTGTCTCAAAAAATAAAATAAAATGAAAAGAAATAAAATAGAAAATAATACAAATCAAGTTGTATATTTACTGAATAAATACAAATTCATACAGGGGTCAATTTAGCTAGGTAAATCTTCAAGTGAGTTTTAGTTGTATTGATAGTTTCAGTTAATGCGAGAGAATGAACAAGTTGCACTGCATGGAGAAAGAAACAGGGATGCTTAGATACCAAAAGGATATCCTGTGGTTCAGGACTTCTCTGCTGCTGCCTTGTTCCGGGTTTATCTCCCATCTATACATCATAACTCAGTTCAAATTTACTTTAAAGAAATCTATAATCTATTCAATTCTACAAGATGATTCAAAAAGTAAAGACAGTTTTTGTGTTTGACTCAGAAATCAGATTATGGCAATAAGGAATTTTCTATCAGAATAATCTAAGAATGATTTAGAATTCAATTGAAATTGAGAAAAAAAATAGCAACTTCCAACCAGCAATATCTAATCAGCTTTTCCGTGATGTAATATTCCTGCTATAACACTATATGTTCTACTGTAGCTGACATGGTATTACTGTCACCTACCGAAAGGCCTTAGCTGTTCTTTCCACTGATAAAATTAAACCATTAAAAAAAAAAACCCCAAGATAATATATTTAAATGTAATAACATTTATGGAAAGCGACTAGCTCAAACACATAGCCGGTATGCAAAAAAAAAAAAAAGAAAGAAAAGTTTGCTTTACTCTCTTTAATGATAAAACCATTCAAAACAAGAATTAAAAGAAAAACATTATCAGATTATCAGAGGAAGAAAAAAATGCTTCCTGGCATTTTTTCCAGTCTTAATTGTTCTGGTGCCCATGGCCATGACTTAGAAAAACAGATGCTGCACACCTGCAAATGCAAACCTGATTACCTCTAAAATTAACAACATGTAGGAGGCAACACTTGCAGCTGTGAGAGAGAACCCCGGTGCAACACAATCTCCCTCACATTTGCAACTGTTTGTTTTGTTATAAATATCTTTAAATAATCATAATAAAAATCCCTAAAGAGAAATGAAACAGAACAAAAGCAATAAAACTCACCATTGCCACTTCTTTGTTCTTCACCAACCACTTGGGGTCATTATTATCTGAAGCCAAGTTGTTTCTCGTTAACTCTCTGGCACTGAAGACTTGGTATCTTTCAGCAGCTAAAAGAATCACAAAGGAGAGACTGCAGAGTACCTTTCAGCAGCCAGGGAGCTGGCATTTCCAGCCTATACACCTCACATCAAACACGGGAAGTTAGAGAAGAAAAATCACAGCTGGATATTTCTGCTTAAGTTTGCTTTTACAAGAGCAAATGAATGTGCCACGTAATGAGAGGTCAGAAATCAGTCTCGGGGTGCGGGGGGGCGGGGAAGTCATTTCCTCAAGACATAGCATTTCTTTCAATAAGCACCAAAAAGGAGAAAAAGAAAGAAGGTTGTAGGTGACTTGGGTCTGAACCATTTTTGGTTTGGCCTGAACAAAGACTAACACCTGAGTTGTGAAGAACAATTAGGAAATTCATCAATCAGAATTTTGCTGAGCTTATGTTCAATGAATCTTATGTATTAATGGTGTTCTCCATACTGTGTAAGAATCTTCAAGAGACCCAAAAAACTACAGCCATGCACCAAATAGCAGACATTTCGGTCAATGATGGAAAGACAATAATACTGTATTTTTATTGTACCTTTTTTTGTTTAGATACACCAGTACACACCATTGTGCTCCAATTGCCTACAATATCCAGTACAGTAACATGCTGTATAGGTTGTAGCCTAGGAGCAATAGGCTGTACCATATAGCCTAAGTGTGTAGCAGGCCATGCCACCTAGGTTTGTGTATGTACATTCCGTGATGTTCACATGATGAAATCTCCTAATGGAGCACTTCTCAGAGCATATCTCCAACATTTAGTGATGCACGACTCTGTATAAAGGCTCTATGCTTGACCTAGAAGTTTAACTCTATTGTGGTTGAAAAGGCAGGACATATTCTTACAAAACCATGGAGAACTGAGTACTAACTGATTTGGTAAGGACCCTAAGTGCTATGGAATTGGAAGAAAGAGGAGAGTAGTGGGCAAGTTATGACAGTAAGTGAATTCCTTAACCTCTCTGAGTTCAGATTCCCCATCCATAAGATGAGTATTATAATGCACATCTCATAGATTGTTGTGAAGATTACATGGGGTTATAGAAGTGACTGGCACATAGTAGGCCTGCAAATTTTAGCTGACTCTGAAGCAAATGTCTAGAGAGTCTGGTAGGGGAAAACATGAGTATGTGAACATGGCATTTCTATTTGGCCGCAAGGAGACTGGGCCAATAGGAGCAAAGGATTTGTGTTGGACTGTACCATGAGGTTCAAGGGCAGCAGTGGTTGTAGGGCCAGGGAAAGTGATAGACTGTTGATCATGAAGGCAGGAGGACTTACTGCTGGTGTGTGACTTAATAAGGCAGAGGCTGCCGGCTTTTCTCCAAACTTCATGGTCTCATCATGTACCTGGGCATAGGTGGATCACATGCCAAGACTCCCTTGCAGCTAAGCGTGGCCATGTGATTGAGAACCAGGCAACAAACATGGGTAGAAAGAATGTGTTCCAGCCTGGCACGGTGGCTCACACCCATAATCTCAGCACTTAGGGAGGCCAAAGTGGGCAGATCACCTGAGGTTAGGAGTTTGAGACCAGCCTGGCCAACATAGTGAAACCCCATCTCTACTAAAAAAATTAAAATAAAAAAAATTAGCTCGGCATGGTGGTGAGTGCCTGTAATCCCAGCTACTCAGAAGACTGAGGCAGGGGAATTGCTTGAACCCAGGAGGCGGAGGTTGCAGTGAGCCGAGATTGTGCCATTGTACTCCAGCCTGGGCAACAAGGGCAAAACTACATCTCAAAAAAAAAAATAATAAATAATAATAACAATAACTTATATAGTTCTTACTATGTGCCAGGAACTGTTGCATGTACTTTATGAATATTAACTAATGTTAGGTCTCTGAACTCTGTTAGGTGGGTACTATCATTGTCCATATTTCACAGATGGACAAACAGAGGTAGAAAGTGTTGAAATAACTTGCCCAAGACCACACAGCCATATATAAAACCTCATTTGGTTCTTCCATCAACTAACTCTGTGAGGTAGCTGTCGCCATCCCTATTTTGAAGATGAGAAAACCAAGACTAAGGAACCCTGAGTCCACTGAAGGACACACCGCTAGGAAGTTGCAGCCACGGTAGTTGGACCCCAGAATTCCAGAGCCTGTGTCCTCTTACCCTGCCACGCTCCCTCGGAGTCTGCAGCTCAGGAGCTCAACCTGGAGGCTTCTTGGGAACTAAAGAGGCAGCGGGAAGATGTGATTTACCCTTTATTGTCAGAGCTAATTATTCAGTGGGTTAATCTACCTCTCCATCTTTCATTAGATTGATTGCTGCTTTCCAGCTTGAATTTCACCAATGTGTGAGAACATCTTACATTTCCTGAGGGGATTCAAGGCTTTTTTTCAGCATTTCTCCTATGACAGTGGCTCAAACCAAGACAGGGGAGCTCCTAAGGCATTAAATTAATAGAGTGAGTTCATGAACAAATCTTTAAAAAGCTACTTTATAATAAATTGCCTTTTTTCTATTTTAAAGAAAAGCAGCAGCAACAACACAAAGAGACATTGCAGGCAGGCCCCCAACAGCTGTCCTTTGTTAAGGGTGGAAGAGCGAGTACTGGGCACAGCTGGCAAGCTTGTCTTCTGCTCTGGCCTCGTCTCCACACCTGTGCCTCCTCCCGGTAGCTGTCACTCTCCACCTGTGTCCCCGCCCCTTCTCCCATCCAAATCAGGATGGATTTAAGTAAGTCATTTTTCAGCCACATTGTTTGATTATACGGTAACATGAATACATTTTAATCCATTTCTTCAACAGTATTTGTATTTTAAGGCTTTTATCTATGTCTGATTTGGGGGTAAAATCCATAGTTCCCTATTAACTGAGATTTATGTAGTCCCCTGACAGGTAGAGAGCTAATTATCTGAAAAGCCTCTGCTAGACCCCTGAAGTCACATTGATTGATTGACTGATTGATGTGCTGGTGATTTCATTCAGAGCAGATATTGTGTCTTACTCAAGTTTTTATCACAGACCTTATCACAGTTCCTGGCAAGCAGGAAATATCCAATGAATATTTATTGAAGGAAATTAAAAAGGGGAAAGTGATGATGAACTAGAACGACACAACAGTGGTTTCCTGCCCCTCAAATACTCTCTCACACACGTGCACACACACACAAGCACATGCACATGCAGACATTACGCATACACATACATATCACATACAACATACACACGAACACACACAAGTGCATAGATACACACAGATACCATACACATCACACCACCAACATACAAGTACATGCATATAATGCATATAGACACCACACATAAACACATACACATCACAAACACACAAGGGCCTATATACAGGCACCACACACACAAACACGCATGCACACACATGCAAACACACATACATGTATACAGACACTATATTTACGTATACATCACACAGACATCACACATATACCATAATTGCATGCTATACCATACACATGACACACACGTAAACACAACACACACATCACCAAGACACACATATGCACACACACAGGTGCATGCATACTCAGACATCACACACACATACATATCATCCACACACATACACACATGCACACACCACACACACACATGATTTCCTAAGGACTGGCTCAGGAATGGCTACAAGGGACCCCTGCTTGGAATAGGAGGTGACAAGTGATGCTAGCCCTTGTCACTAAATTCCTTCAGAATAGGAATCCGCCACTCTCCTCCCTTCACTGGCAGGAGTAGGGCAGGGCTCCTTCCTAATCTCCCCAAACCACAAGTCAGTCCAACCTTCCTGTTACTCAAGACACTCGGGCGTATATTTTGTGCTTCTGCAGCACATAAATTCCCTCCAGTCAGTACTGACTGCTTTGCTACCCCTTACTCTGTCATTCTCAATTAAACACTGTTACCTCTTCTCTTATCTTCACCTCTGGTAATGGAGTCTCTAACAAGACGTTGTGAAAAATCACTGTGTTTTTAACAGAGGCATTATGGTATCCTTGACTATAAATCTAGTGATGTACCAGGTAAATAAAAGTCAAATAACAACAGCTAATAGATTTTAAGCCTTTACTATGCCAATGCTCTACACTCACTTCCTTGTTTAATCCTCCCAACAATTCATTAAGGTATGTATTATTATTGTTCTTTTTTATAGACGAGAAACTGAGTCTTGGAGGCATTAAATGGCCTACACTCACCCAATGGGCAAACGGGAACTAAAATTCATAAAACCTGACAACAAAATAAATGTTCTTACTACTAGTATACCAACTATTCTGAATATACCAGTTATTATCTGGTATAGCGGAGAGAATATTGGCTTGGAGTCCAAAGACCATGGTTTAAATCCTGATTTTGCCACAGGCTATTTTGGGCAAGTTCCTTAACCTCTTTATTTCCTCATCTATAAAGTTCAGATAACAATAATTAATTTATAGATTTATTGTAGGTATTACAAGAGGTAACATATGAGCTGGGCGTGGTGGCGTGCACCTATAGTGTCAGCTTCTTGGGAGGCTGAGGTGGGAAGATCACTTGAGCTCGGGAGTTCAAGTCAAGCCTGGGAAACCCAGAAACACCCTGTCTTTTAAAACAAAACAAAACAAAAAAGAGATTTAAGCACTTTGGCAGGCTGAGGTGGGCGGATCACTTGAGGTTAGGAGTTGGAGTCCAGCCTGGCCAACATGGCAAAACCCCATCTTTACTAAAAATACAAAAAATTAGCCAGGCATTGTGGCATATGTTCATAATCCCAGCTGCTTTCGAGGCTGAGGCACAAGAATCACTTGAACCCGGGAGGCAGTGGTTGCAGTGAGCCGAAATTACACCATTGCACTCCAGCTTGGGTAACAGAGCGAGACTCTGCCTCAAAAAAAAAAAAGGTAACACACAAACATCTTGATACCATAGTGTCTGACACCAGGAAGGGGTCGGTTACAGTTCAAGTCTTCTTCGTTTTTCCCACTCCACTGTTTATAGCCCTCATCCATTGGCCAGATGTCAGAAAAAAATTGTACTAAATTTTGCATCCCAAAAAAACTAGATCGCCTTAACCTGTTGACCAGATTGAACCATTTTAAAACAAAAGCAATTTTTCTATCCCATAGGCAACACAGGCAGATAGTCTTCAGCAGACACTGCAGGAAAGCAGGGAGAGCGATGTGGTGTTTGTCCTGCACAGACCTACCCTTCTTACTGGTTGGTGACACCTCACCTAGAGAATTTATGCCACCAGTCAGTCTTCCTCTTCTCACTTAGATTTGAGGCACTCTTCATGGGAGTCATCAAAGCTACTAATTCCTCCAGTTACTGGCACATGATGTATTGAAAGCTAATGATTCTTGACTTCTTACAGATACGGTCGAGAACAGCAAATGTTTCCTTTCTGCTTATTAAGAGCACAAAAAGTTTGGATAAATGTAAAGTGGCACAAGAGAGTTGCATCTATATAGAAGCGGAGACAAGAATGATTGTATCAGATGGTAAAGCAACAGTCGATACCTATACATGAGTTTCGAGTACCTGAGTGTTTACTTAAAAGCAAGTTTTTAATCTAGCTGATAGAGCAAACTGTCCCAATTCTTAATATTCATTTAGAATTTAGACATAGGATTAACCTGCTGAAATATGATATTGTTTCTCTGCTCAAGAATAGATTGCTTGTCAAATATAATGACTGAATTTCAGGTAAGCAAAATCAAACAGAAATGTTGGTCTCTTCAAACTTCCTTTCCTTGGCTTGAGATTTATTAATTTAATTGATATAAAGTAATACTCCATTGTATTAAAAATCATGGTTTAAAAAAAATAGTTTTACAAGAGAAGTAGAGACCATAAAATGTGTTTATGCACAGTGTTTAACCCAATATCCAACATACGATAAGCAGTCACTAGCCAGAAGCTACTTGCAGAAGTACTAGAAGTGGTAATAGTTGTATCTATCACTTATGTGCCTGGCACTAAATATATTTATTTATATACATTTATCATTTCAAAATAAGGCCTATTCACAGATCAACAGTTATCATTACCATTTTACAAACGAGAAATCAGGTTCCATAAAATATTAAGTCCTCTAAGCAGTAGAACTGAGATGTGGTCTAGGACTAATTCCATAGCTCGCATAGGCCTTGCTCTGTAGCCACCAGGCTGTGCTGAGCTGGATTAACTGGTCAACGAGCAAGGCTGTCTCAGGACCTTAACCACTGGAAACCCACCCTGTCTGGACATCAGAGGAGACCCAATACCTTGGCCGTCTTGGCCTCTGCATCCCCTTTCCTCACATCCTTGCCATCTCCCTTCTTTCCCACCCTGGGAAAATTTGGCTGAGAGATGGAGAACACAGGCTGAGGAGAGGGCTTGGGAGGCTGGAGGTGGGTTTGCGCATGGCTCTGGGTAATCGCACATGTGTGTTTCTTGGTTACAGTCAGAATGCTCTGGCAGAAGGGGTGCTGTGAGTTGCCAAAAGCCAGGAGGGCATTTTCCTGTCTGCTGAGTAGCTGATGCTCGGACGCAGCTCGCTATTCTTTGAAGCTGGTCTGCTTTGTTTACAATTATGCCCTAGTCATTAGCCAAAGGGGACTTTGGGAGTAGCTAGTTCTGGGAATACTTCCTGTCAGGTTTTTCCCAGCCTGTCTTTGGAATGCCTCTTTAATCCACTTCATGACTCCAGGGGTGGTCCAATGTGCCCAAAGGGACTCTGCCTTTGTGCTCAAAAGGATTCCCAGCACTCGACCTCAAAAATAGCTTGGGGCTTACTAAAACCTCATTGAAAGAGTCCCTGTTTTTGCTTAAAAACACAAGTCTGGCCTGGTCTCTACAAGTCACTCATAAAGAATTATTTTGCTACTTGCTTTTTAAATTATATGTCACTGTCGGGTGCTAATCTGTATGCTTATTTTGGAAACTGAGAAATGGCTACTAGGGTTTCTCTATCTGTGTGAGGAACCCCCAAGCCTCCAAGGAGAAACAGCAACGGGACTTTGGCCTTGACAGTCAGACACCTGGGAGACTGGGCTTAGCACTCCTGGACTAAGAGGAGACACAAGGCTGCCCTGCTTTTCTGGAAGAGCAGAGGAGGAGGGAAGAAAGAGGACACACTGGTTATCAGGAACCGCCCTGAGGGAAAGGCAGCCAAGGGCAGGGCCTGCCGGGAGATCCAAACTGATGGACACCTGTGAATCAATATCACTCCTGATGAAGCCCCAAATGGCACCTGGCCCAGGCCCAGGGCAGCCTTTCTAAGTTCCTCAGGGGATGACACTATAAACTGGAAAAGACAGGCTCACCTGCGATGGCGGCCGCAGCAGCAGCCGTGGTAGATGGTAGTTTTGTCCATTAAGGGTCCACACCAGGTATTCAACGAGCTGCCTAGACCCTGTGGGGAAGGAGATGAGGATAACAATGAGAGGGTGGGGAGATCGAACCAAATACTATCATCACTGTTGCCCAAGCCCCAGCGATCTCCATGGGCAGGGGCTGGGATCTGGGACACTCCGATTTCTTACTATACTATCAGTGAGGACTAGGTCAGCTCCTTTCCTCTTCCTGCCACCTGCACTTAACCCCACTCAGCTCCCCACGAGGCCTCTGTCTTTTCTCAGCCATGAGTCTGACTCTCGACTGAACTCCATTTTCATCTCCAAGTTCATTCCTTTGCTGGTGATGTGCCATCACATGCTCCAACTGTACTTGCCACCACGGAAATTGGAGCTGCCCTGTTCCTGGAATGCTAGCGCTCTTAAGCCTCAGTCATTCCATAAGAGGAGCCTCCTTCTGGAAAGTCCCATGAGCACCTCATGCTGGGTGGTCAGACGTGCACCGAGGGCTGACTGTGAGAAGTGGCGTGGGCAAGGGGAGGCACAGACCCTGGGCAGGAATCGCAGATAAAGCTTCCATCCACATAACAGGCAGATTGTCCAGAGGTCCTGAGCAAGGTCCTCAAAGAGATGAGGTTGCAGGCAGACCAAAGAGAAGGTGGAGGAGGGAGAGGAGGACATACTGACGCAGAGCTCTTAGAAAGATGCTCACTGCGGGCAATGCCATCACCTCCTCTAGAAGGCATGGATAGGACCAAGTGCAAGTGTGAGAGCTTTGCCATGGCTCTTCCAGGCTATTTGCTTTTAGTGTCTTTGTAACACTTGGAGTTTGTATCTGCACTCAAAATCTCTCCCCTGTCTGCTTCGCTGGCAGATTCTGTCTTGCTTTTTGCATCTTTGCCCTCTCCTTAACTCCTACATCCCTTAGAAACCTGGTCTTCCTGAGAAAGTGTCTTCCACACATACCCCACTGCACACACTCAAAAATTCCCCAACCCCCTACACAGGGGGTAAGTGGGATCCCCTAGGACAAAAAGGTGCCTCTGCTACCTAAAGAGCAGCCTGGATTCTGCAGACTGAGGGAGGCAGCTCCGCTTCCAGGCTCTGCAGTCTCTGAAGTAAAATGAGATGCAAAGCTGGGAGGAGAAGTGTCAGGGTCAGCTGCCCCTTTCATGCTCCCAAGCTGAGCCTCGGCACCTCTCCTGCCTGAGTGGAAGCCCCATCTGGACACCTAGGGCCTGGGCCCTTTAGGATTAGGCCTGAACTCAACAATCCCCAAGGAGCTGCAAAAAGCCAACTTGACCGGCCTCCTGGTGATCTCATTGCAGCCAGAGAACACACACAGGGGAAAAGCAGTCAGATGAGAGAGCCGGGACAGGACGGGTAGCAGCACTTTCACAAACGCCACAAAGACCCACACACACTTATTCTAGCAGGGCTCAGTGGCTCACACATGTAATCCCAACACTTTGGGTGGCTTAGGTGGAGGAGCACTTGAGCCCAGGAGTTTGAGACCAGCCTGGGCAACATAGTGAGACCCCATCCGTACAAAATATAAAGTTAAAAACATTAGCTGGGCATGGTGGCGTGCTCCTGTAGTTCCAGCTACTTGAGAGGCTGAGGAGGGAGGATGCTTTGAGCCCAGGAGTTTGAGGCTGCAGTGAGCTATGATCGTGCCACTGCTCCACTCCAGCCTGAGCAACAGAGTGAGCTCCTGTTTAAAAAAAAGAACAAAAAAGTTCTTTTTTTAATTTTTAACTTTTTTGGTTTTTGTTTTAAATAGAGATGAGTTGCCCATGCTGGTCTCGAACTCTTGAGTGTGAGTGATCCTCCTGCCTTGGCCTCCCAAAGTGCTAGGATTACAGGTGTGAGCCACCACACCCAGCCAGAAAGTTCTTTTTAAAAGGGGAGAAACAACAGCTCCAGAAGGGGCTTTGATAAATTATTTCACACACACACACACATCAAATAAAAGCAAGGAACATCAAGAGCAGGGTGAAGGCTGGGTGAAGAGCTTGAATGTCCATCCCTTTGCTGAGATGTGATGAGCTTGCCCTCATCCCATCAGCTGAACAGCTCTCTACTGAGCCTACCCACTCACCATGATTCTTACATTTTCCTCAGCTGGGGACCTGGATGCAGGCTTAGCGCCGTGGGGGGCCTCTGGGTTGACGAGATGTTCTCACTACTTCCTCAGGCAGCAGTGTTTGCAGTTGGGAGACAAGACTTCCATCCCACTCCTTATAAAGTCAACTGTTTTTCTTGAATAAATGCTAAATCAAACTGGTCTTTCTGTTTTTTCCCCTTAATTCATAACCCAACCATTCCACAAATAAAATGATGCCTGCAAAGCCCACACACGGTTTTGCAGGGTGGTCTGGGGAGAGATGCCGCCTGAGCCGGCCTGTGGCTCCAAATTCATTGCTGGAAAATCACAGCTGCCCTCTCCCCCGCCACTCTCTTCTCAAGAGGAAAGGTGAGCCCAGCTGCCTGTCTTCCCCATGCCTGCTTACATTAAAGGGTTGAGAGTCAGCCTCCTGCCATGAAAGAAATAGGGGTTCTGGAGTCTCTCAGATCCATATCAAATCACAGCTTTGCCGCATAATTGCCCTCTACTCTTGGGAACTTTCTCAAACTTCTGTAAGCTTCTGTTTTCTTATCAGTAAAAGGGTGATAACAATACCTATCTTGAGGCACTGTTATGATAAACGACCTGTCATAAAATAAATGCTTAGAAAATGGAAACTATTATTGTTCAAGTTTTATTATATTTCCTCAATCGTTATTCTCTCTGTTTACATAACTGAAGTAAAACACTGCTCATTAGAGTGTGCTGGTAATAGAGGATTTGGCTTACCTAAATTTTCTGCCTAAATCAAGTCTTTCAGAACCACCTGTTTTCACTTTTAGGTCACAGTGTAGAAAATAATTCTAGATCAAATTAGAATACATTCCGACCTTAGCAAGCAACCATGTACTTCGATTGTTTAGCATCTTTCATTATTCTAAGAAGTAGTTCTCATTATATAGGTGGGTTGAAGGCACACTGTGTGTTAAAAGAACCAAAACCAAAACAAAATCCTGTAAAAGAGCAGGTCTTATAGTTTCCTTCTTTTTCCTAAAGGAAGGAAGCGGAAGAGTACAACCAGATGCTTTTGTAAATTGATGGAGATGTTTGCCGCATGTGGCACTAAGGGATTGAAATTAAAAGGGCAGGGTGAGGTGGCTCACACCTGTAATACCAGCACTTTGGATAGCTGAAGCAAGATGATTGCTTGAGCCCAAGAATTTGAGACTAGGCTAGGCAACATAGACCCCATCTCTACAGAAAATTTAAACCATTAACTGGGCATGTTGGTACATGCCTATTGTCCCAGCTACTAGGGAGGCTGAGGCAGGAGAATCACTTGAGCCCAGGAAGTCAAGGTTGCAGTGAGCCATGTTCATGCCACTGTACCCCAGTAAGAACCTATCTCAAAAAAAGAAAAAGAAAGGAAGAAAGAGAGAGTGAGAAAGAGAAAAGAAAGAAGAAAGAGAGAACAAGAAAGAAAAAAGAAAGAGAGAAAAAGAAAGAAAGAAAGAAAAAGGGAAGGAAGGAAGGGAAGGAGGGAGGGAAGGAAGGGAGAGAGAGAGAGAAAGAAAAGGAAGGAAGGAAGAAAGGAAGGGAAAGAAAGAAAGGAAGGAAAGGAAATGAAGAAAGAAAGAGAGAAGGAAAGAAAGAAAGAGACAGAAATAGAATCATGAAATGGGGATGCTCTTTAGCAGACAGTGGAGACAAGTACTTTCTAGATGTTTTGGCTGAATGGAGACAAGCTTCGCAGCAGGGAAAGAGGTCTTCAGTGTTTTCTCTAAACTCACCAGATGAACTGAAGAGACTGTTTTTTGATTTATGGATAAAAGCTACTATTGTAAACCCATTCTTTTCTCATCTCTTCCAATGCAGAGAGACATTACCAAAAACAAAACAAAACAAAAAAAACCCTATCTTATTTAGGTATAAAGTAGATGTTAAGCATTAAGTACTAAAAAAGAAAGTGCTAGAATAGGTTAATGGCATATTTATTGATCATCTATACTATATCAAGTACTCTCACATCTCATTATTTATTTTAATCCTCACACTAGCTCTATGAGGCAGGATTTATTTCTCCTATTTCACAGGTTATTAAACTAAGGTTCAAAAATGTTAGGTGACTTGTGCAAAGTTACACCGCTTATGAGAGTCAGCGCTAAGATTCACATCCGGGTCCTTCAAATTCAAAGTCGTAGTCTTTCTAAAGAAAGGCAAATGAGTACAGAAATAACTAATGGTAAACTATTACAATTGAAATGGGACAATTGAAGAATATCTCTACTCTAAAGACAAAGAAACTAAAGTCCAGAGACGCAAATCCATGTGCTTAGGGTCACACAACCCATTAACAGCAAAGCCAAGTCTAGAATCTAGGATTCTTTCTACTATTCTTTGTTGACCCTTGAGGAACCTCCCGGGATAGTGTAAAAGCATGTTCCTCTTGTTGAGCATGAATGAAAAGCATGGGTTTCTTCTTCTGCTTTCTTGGATTGGATCTTGTGATAGTCTGTGAATGGTGCTGGACATGAGGTCTCTAAGGGAGCTGGCTTCTGCAAAGTCACCTAGCACCGCTGATGCTGTCTTTGGCTTGATTGCTCCAGTTTCTGCTAAGAAACTTCAGTCTTTCTTGTATCTTTACCATGTCAATATCACTCTGACAGGAAGGCATTGAAAGCAACTACGTGTTTCTGTTTTGAAATTTAGTTTTGTTCTATTTAAATTGTTCAGATGTAACAAAGGACCAGATGAAAATCACTACAACAGTACCATATCAGAAAGTGTAAACCTTTGTAAAAATTATAAGAATACCTAAAATACTCTAAACTAACGTCTTTAAGAGCATTCCCAGTTGGGCATGGTGGGAGAGGTACGATTATCCCCATTTCTTATTGTAAGGATCTAGGAGGATATACTATAGTCCAGTGAATATTGGCTTTTCAAACTCAAGCCAAATTACAGAGACTATTTCCTAAGGGATTTGAGCCAGTAGAAAACTCTCAGAAGTTTCCCTGTATTCTGGGCTTTTTGTTTCTTTTTTTCATAGAGTCATTTAGGGAAGAAACAAAAGTCTTCAAAAGAGAAGAAAGCTTAGTTCCCTTTTCACAGTTTTTTTGACGTATATGATAGATGTTAAAGAAAAAAAAAAGATATGTTTAATGTAGACAATTTGATGATTCGGGAAGGAAACGATAATTCTTCCCCTCCCTTTTCCTCTAAAAGAATCTTCATTTCTTAAAAAAAAATGATGTTCTTAATCACTTGTTAGAAACAAATGAAACCCTTAAAGATCCATAGGAAGTTTATATCTTGAGTAACGATAAGTAAAGTGAAAAGGGAACTTTTCACTTCCTAGGTCTGCTGGGAGCCCCTTGCCTGGCCTCATCTATCAGAAGAACGGAATCCTTCCACTGACTCTCAGAGCTCACACGCTTCCATTTCACACTTGATTCTTTTTTTTTTTGAGACAGAGTCTCACTCTGTCCCCTAGGTTGGAGTACAGTGGCATGATCTCTGCTCACTGCAACCTCTGCCTCCCGGATTCAAGAGATTATTGTGCCTCAGCCTCCTGAATAGCTGGGATTACAGGCACATACCACCATGCTCAGCTAATTTTTGTATTTTTAGTGTAGACAGGGTTTCACCATGTTGCCCAGACTGGTCTTGAACTCTGGACCTCAAGTGATCTCCCTGCCTCGGCCTCCCAGAATGCTGGGATTATGAGCATGAGTTCTATAAGTTCATTTCTGTGCAATGAGTTTGAAGTAAGAGTATTGATTATATATGTCAGGTTAAATGCATACAAATGAGAAGGTACCCTGATTATGACACTGACATAGTCGTAAATTTGTTTAGGGCACAGGGAACCAGCTAATCCCACAAAAGCTGCCCTGCAGTGCAATGGCGTGATATTGGCTCACTGCAACCTCTGCCTCCCGGGTTCAAGCGATTCTCCTGCCTCAGCCTCCCAAGTAGCTGGGATTATAGGCACCTGCCACCACGCCCAGCTAATTCTTTGTATTTTTAGTAGAGACCGGGTTTCACCATGTTGGCCAGGCTGGTCTTAAACTCTTGGCCTCTGGTGATCCACCTGCCTCAGCCTACCAAAGTGCAGGGATTATAAGCATGAGCCACTGTGCCCGGTCCGCCCTGTGGTCCTATTTTATGCAGTCATTTGGTTCAACTGAATATCATTTTTTAAAGCCACATTGAAATCAAAGTGTTTTCCCAGGCTCTTAGAGTGCCCAGGTCAAGAATGCTGACAATCTGCTGTCAGAGAGAGAGGCTGTCCGTATTACCCCCTATCAGTCCTCCCAGTCATCACTTGCATAAGAACCAGCAGGCAGCCCGGTGCCTTGTGACAAGCACTGTGACTCCGGGAGGGAGCCAAGTACTATGAATGAAACCCCGTAAAAGGTCACTTTATATAAGAGGAAATACTGGTGTCACCCAGAGTGCATACACAATTTTGAATTAAAAGCCGGATTGCTGGATGCAGAAGTACATCTAATTATTAGGGATCCTGCTCCTTTTTTCTCTCCATCCTTTCATTAAAAGTTATTACAAGTTCTGAAATTCTCTCCAAGTTCAATCCTTAAGTAAAAGAAGTACGCAAGAAAACATTGTGTGGTTTGAAGTTCTTAATATCCTAGAGAGGTCAAAAACTGTTATTTATGGTTTAATTTGGAGCTATGTGAATTGCATTCATCTAGTTCCCCAGAAGAGCAGCAACCAATTTTATCACCCCATGTATTAGGGTCTCACCAGTGCCCACAGATCCCCTGCCCTCAACAAACCTTCTTCAGAAAATATTTCTCCCAATACCTACACAGGCTACAAAAGCTGGGCAGCTACCTCCTCAAGTAACTGTATAAACATTCAAATCACTTCAACATTTTTCAACTCCACAGATAATTTCAAGACCTGAGGGTGACTAGCAACAGGAAACATTCCAGGAATATCTTAAGAGTCATAAGATAAAATCAATTCCAAATGGCTTTTTTTAAAGAATATATTCTAACAACCGCATTTTAAAATAAGTCCATTTCAAAATATACTTCTGGAGGAGGAGGAGGAAGAGGAGGGAAAAAAATAAAGAAAATATGTGTACACACACACACACATACACACACACACACACACACACACACTGGTTTGTGAATTTGCCTGTTTCCTGAAGTTTTGTTAATCCATGTGGATTATATTTAAAAAGGCTAAAACATGATCAACTTTTTTTTTTTTTTGAGACAGGGTCTCACTCTGTTTTCTAGGCTGGAGTGCAGCGGTGCGATCAGAGTGATCTTCCTGCCTCAGCCTCCCAGGTAGCTGGGACCACAGGTGTGTGCCATCACTTCGGGCTACGTTTTTCATTTTTTGTAGAGATGGGTTCTCACTTTGTTGCCCAGGCTGGTCTTGAACTCCTGATCTCAAGTGATCCTCCTGCCTCTGTCTCCCAAAGTGCTGATGTTACAGGCATGAGCCACTGAGCCTGGCCATGATTCCCTTTTTAAAATGATAGAATTAAGCAGTTTACTTTCAATCTCATTTATACTTTTCGGGGAAAAGATGTGATGAATCTTGTCATCTAAATGCTGAAAAGATTATAAATGATGTCTGAATGCTTCAAGTGATTATTTGCAAGAATAACACCTTGGATTTATGTAAATTGTCTTTCAAGCTTTACAAAGCAGTGATACAGTATTGAAAGGGCATTAATTAAAAATCAAGGGAACTGGAATTGGGTTCTAATCATGTCTTTTAACTGCCTGTGTGACCTTGGGTGGCTGATACCTCCTAGCTTCATTTTTTTTTCTGCTGTAAAATGGGGAAGGATGGATGCTACATCAGCTAAACATCCTAAATGCCATTATCAGCTCTGATTTCAAACGCAGTATTTCTGCAGGTAGGAGAGAGAGCCTAACATTTTATAGAAAACAAATTCAAACCAGGGTCCACCAGCTGTTAAGACAGCCATGAAGCTCAGGTCTTCCAGTAGCTACCCGGCACTACTTACAGGCATCAGAGATTTCATTTGCACCTCTGGCAATAATTACAATTATTCTGTAGTGAGCCAGCACATTGTGGCCAGGATTAAATGCTTCCTCATGCCTGCAAATGCAACCCATATACAAATGCAATCCACCTTAGGACTCTCCTTTTCTGTCAGAAACTCAAAGAGTAAGTCACTGAGTTGTTCTCCCACTGAGACCAGAGTCATCCCCTCCAGCAGTGGTGTTGAAATGTGGCAACAGGAAATTACAAAGGGACCTGGCACCACCACAGACCACAGCTTTGTAATAGGTATTCAGGCAGGATAGGCCTAACCCTCAAAGTAGAGCGCTCAAAGCTCTAAGGAAGCCGCTCTGCCCGGGGCTGCTGCAAACTCTTAGAGATCAGGTTCTGCACCAAAAAACTGACCAGCCTGCCTTCATATGCCATGAAAACTTACTAGCAACAAGAGTAAAAATAGTGATTATAATACACACACACACACACACACACACACACACACAGGGTATGTCTATTTGGGGGATCCTTGGAAGGATCATTAAAGGCAGGTGTTTACCAACTGCAGCCAAGTTTTGTTGAACATTTCTTTAACAACTAAAAACCAAAAAACAAGAGACTATGCCTAAAACTGCTACAAGTTTGGCTTCTTTGTCTGTGATTAGTCACAAAGCTGGTCTGAAGTTTTGAGGTCATGAGTCAGCTCTGATGGGGTAAGCCATGTTACTGGTTAGAATTTGCTACAGCAAACTTCAAAATACTTGCAAAATAAGTCAACTGTATGAACTATCAGTTTCAGGAGAAAGTCAGTGGAGGATAGTGACATAATTAAAATTTTGAAACTCCCCAAGGGTCATTTCCTGTTTCTTCCTCTCCGATACTTGCATACTCATCTATCAGTTGCTTTGGAAGCACAGGATGTCTGGTCCTAGAGGCCAGTAGCACATGTTTGCTCACTCCATTATAAATGACTTTGGCAGGCCTTAAGAGTATACAACATAACCACATTGACTATTTTTTCAAGTTTTCGTTTCCGGAGTCTAACTAAACATCAAATGCTTCAGGTGAATGCTCTGGCAAAAAGTAAGCAATTCTCACGACTCTGTCTCAGAAGCAGCTAATTCTGACTCCATGTCTGGGAGTAACAAATTGGACCTCTTTACCTTCAGGTCCTCACAATCCCTTCAAGATAAAATAAGATTCTGAACAAGCCTCAACCCAATTAGATTTACCTATAGCAACAGTCTATCCCAGATCATCTAAATTTCCACAGTGTTCTGGCCCCCACTGGCACCATCTTTGATAACCAGACTTACTTTGTAGGCAAGTAAGGCTAGAGCTGTAGAACACTCGCGTCATGACATTTATTTGAGTACGGCCTTTCTATGTAGCTGGTGAGGGCTTCCCACCAGTTCTTTGAGAAAAAAGCAAGTAAGGATATTTTGCTGAATAGATTTATGTGGCCAATGAGCTCATTATTCAGGTTTTCCTCTGTCAATAATTCTGGATAGTTGCAATGTTGTGTTGACATGATACTTTAACATAAATATAAATTTGGGTCAAATTCTATAAAAAACTAGAAATTCCTTGATACTGTTGTTTTTAGTTGCAGTAACAGGTATTTCCTTTTCTTTTTTTTTTAATTTTTGTTTCTCTTTTTTTATAAGTCTTTGTCAGAATCTTTAAAAAAAAAAAAATAGAGATGGGGGTCTTGCTATGCTGCCAGGCTGGTCTTGAACTCCTGGCCTCAAGTGATCCTCTTGCCTTGGCCTTTCAAAGTGCTGGGATTGCAGTCATGAGCCACCATGCTCAGCCAATTCTATTTCTTAAAACCAGATTATTTGGATTGAAATACACATATGTATATGAATATATAATATCTAATTCCTCTTAAAATGGTATCCAAATAATAATAATGTTTGCATTTTCATGATGCTTTACTGTAAGTAAAGTGGCTAAGTGGTGCCTCTGGGACTTGAACTCATGCAGATTTTACTGCCACTTCATAGTATGTTCATAATAGCTCCTCTCCGGCAGGGCTATTATTCCCACTTATAAATGAGCAGACTACCGCTAGTAGAGATTTAATGAGCTGCTAATGTCAGAAGACTAAGAGTCAGAACTAGAATTCCAGTTAATGCTTTATTCAATATAATATATGCATGAAGATGTTTATTGCAGCTGTATTGTTAACAGCATAACAACAGAAAATCACCAGTTGGCAACAGGCAAATAAGTGAAATAATACACCAACTAAATGGCATATTATGCTGTCATTAACATTATGACTTTAAACAATAATAATAATGATGATAGCTACCACTTATTGAATGCATACTTTGTGACAGGAACAGCCACTGTCTTTTATGTGAACAAACTAATTTTGGTTTCACAACTCCATGAGGCAGGTACTATCATTGTCTGCATTACACACACTGAAAACCGAGGCTAAAATAAGCTAAATTACTTGCCCGAAGCAACTCAGCTCCTACCAATGAGACTATCTGATTCCAAAGCAGAGTTTCTCAACCTTGGTATGGCTGACATTTTGGGTTAGGTAATTCTTTGTTGTAGGTGGGGCTGTCCTGTGCATAGTAGGATATTTAGCAGCATCCTTGGCCTCTACTCACCACTTGAGATAACCAAAAATGTCTTCAAACATTGCCAAATGTCTTCTAGGGGAAAAAAGTGCTCTAGATTGAGAGCCACTTCACCATTACGCTGTATACGCCCCTCCCAACACCACCAACCTTCCTACAGAACCTGGTGGTGGGAACATACATATATTCACATACGGAAAGAGACATGGTCATAGACAGGATTCCCTGAGATACAGGTTCTGAGACTCTGAGATTTGATGGCAGGAGGTTAGGGGGAGAACAAGTGTTCACACCCCAAGTAGTATTTTTGGGAACCTCACCTGTGAGGAAGCACGGGAAACAGAATTGGGCAGAGTGAGAGTTGAAGTGCAACGCCCACTGGTTGTGAGAGGCCTCAGCCAATTCCACAGGCCGCTCTGCAGCTGGGATGATCCTTTACAGTTGGCCTGGCCTTCGTCCATTCCCCACAGACCCATCACTGGATATGGGCTACCCACAAGGAGGGGGTGTGTTCTAGCAGAAGGTGGGTCCCCAGGGAAAGGACTTGCTGAGAACATGAAAGCCACTGACACGTCCACATATGGTGACTGAATGCCTTCTCTGTCCTGAAGTAGCAATCTGGGAAGAGCACCCCCACAGCTACATATATGATTATTTTGATTGAATAATTTGTTAATAACTTAAAATACATGAGTAGGTGGACCAAGACTGGAAAGTAATAAGCAAATAAAAATTGTCATTAATATGGTAGTGCTTGCACGCATGGTGGCTGATGCCTGTAATCCCGGGACTTTGGGAGGTTGAGGTGGGAGGATGTTTGAGCCCAGGAGTTCCGGGCTGCAGTGAGCTATGATCACACCAATGAACTCCAGTCTGGGCAACAGAGCAAGATCGTGTCTCCAAAAAATAATAATAATAGGCTGGGTGTGGTGGCGCACGCCTGTAATCCCAACACTTTGGGAGGCCAAGGCGGGTGGATCACCTGAGGTCAGGAGTTCGAGATCAGCCTGGCCAGCATGGTGAAACCCCGTCCCTGTTAAAAATACAAAAATTAGCCAGGCATGGTGGTGCACGCCTGGAATCCCAGCTACTCGGGGGGCTGAGGTTGCAGTATTGTGTCACACTGCACTCCAGCCTGGGCGCCAGAGTGAAACTCCACCTCAAAAGAAATAATAATAACAATAAAATTTTAAATGGTATTTGTATAATGTATTTTTCTCTTTTTTCAAAGTTGAATTCAAGGATGTGGTCAAACATACTGTTCTTACCATTTAAAAAGAAGTGCTGAGGCCAGGCATGGTGGCTCAACCTGCAGTCCCAGCACTTTGGGATCACTTGTGGTCAGGAGTTCAAGACAAGACTGGGCAACATGGTGAAACCCCATCTCTACTACAGATACAAAAATTAGCCAGTGTGGTGGCACACGCCTGTAATCCCAGCTACTCAAGAGGCTGAGGTGGGAGAATCACTTGAACCCTGGAGGTAGAGGTTGTAGTGAGCCAAGATGGCACTACTGTACTCTAGCCTGGGCAACAGAGCAAGACTCTGACTCAATAAATAATTAATAAATAAATAAATAAATAAATAAAGACGTGCTGAGATCTCAGAAAATACAATGCCTAGCTTCAGAATACCATATATTATATAGCATGGCTATAACAATTCCCCACTTGTTTATCTGTCCTAATGCAAGGCTCTTTCTTTCATAGTGATGCCAGGCACTGCTCTAAGTACTTCTATGTATCCTAACATATTAAATCTCCTCAATAACCCTGAAAAAAGTACCTTCATTAACTCCATTTTACAGAAAAGTAAACTGAGTTTCCAAGAGTTTAAGTAATTCAAGATCTACACAGCTAATAATTGTGGAACTGGGACTTGAACCTGTGTACTATGATTCTCAAATCCTGGCTCTTACCAATCCTGGGTTACCGCCTATTATATACATTTATTTTGTACAGTGTCCCTGAAGTCCCCTCAGCATGACAGTAATTTGTCTTCTCACATTTTTTCTTTAAAAAAAAAAAAAACTTGAGTAATAAAGCTGTCCATGTAAGACTATGCTAAGGGATAAAAACAGAATGCCTTCAAGTCTCCTATAAAGTCTTTTGAGATTTAAAGGCTTTTAGATGCCAGTGAGGATCGTAAGAATAAAGTTAATGCTATTTTTCTTTAAAGAATCAAGTCCCTCTTCTGCTTTCAACACAAAATAGGAAGGTTTATGAATACCTGTTTGAAGGATGACTCAGAGTCAAAGCTTTACCCTCCCAAGAGACCTAAGAGAATTCGACTACCTCTAGGACTCAAGAGGGAATTGCTGTTGAGCTAATTCACTAGCGACTGTTTCCGGTCCTTTGAGAAACTATGGAAAATTCAACTAAAGTTCATTAGGATTCTGAAAGCTAAGTTTTTCACCAACAGACCTGAGGGAATTTTAATATTCCAAATTCCCAGTGAATTAAAAAAAATGAATTCCCAACCTCAAAAACGGTCTTTTTCTTTTCAGAATGGCCAAGCAACTCAGAATCTCTGTTTCACAGCAACAGACAACGCAGGTGCCAGTTAAATGAGGCCTTCAAAAGGTCCACAGGTCAGTTGTCTCAATAGATACTTTATTTGAAATGGAATGCATTTTGAAAATATGAAAAATAAATCATATCTCCCCAAAATCCTCTAAGAGATAATATTTACACAAGTTCTGACCATACTAATAAATTCGCAAATGTGCTGGTGTATAAAGCATCTGGTACATGGTGATACTTGCTTTCCAGAAGCTGGCATTTGTATACTATGAAACGTTAAGCAGAAGGCTGACCTCCGAATGTAACAGACAACAGTTTTACGTTTCTTCTCAACATACAGTGACTTGGAAGGATTACCTATTGTTAAAACCTGCTTCCCCACTGCTCAGCCTGCCATCAGCCGACCAGCTGCAGAGCAGTGGAGAGTAGGTCTCACCAGCTTTTATGCAGATGCTTCTAAGCCAGAGTCCTCCTGCTTCCTTCACTGGACAATATTGCCCTTTCTAAGAAAACCCTGTTTGATCCTGTACTCCGTTTAGCAAATGCCCTGCCAACAAAGTCACAAATCACTTTTTTTTACCCAATCTTAGGTAAATCTGGATTGGCTGCTCAACCGTGCAAATCAAAAAGCCATCCTTGAAAACTGTGTCAAGAATTCAGGAAATAGGCCTTAAGAACCTAGCCAGCATAATTCCATAACTAATACATCTTAGGTTGTTTTAGGCAAATAGGTGTATCTCTTGAATCACTGATGGATTCAATACCAAGACCTATATTTTTCATATTTAAAATGTATTCTGCTTAGGATATTTTATTGGCAAAGCAAAACCAATTAGTTTGACACACAAAGAAAGAAAACAAATGCTCACAGACCTATCTTCACAGGATTCTGTGCTACAGGATTGCTCCAGGTTGAAGTCTTAGACCGCTCTTCTAAGCCTGCTACTGAATATAATATTGTTAACACTGGAGCTGTGCTAAAACCACATGACTTTTTTCCTAGGGACAGAAAACAAGGGATAAGTTTGAACTCATACACTTGTAGTAAACTTTAGTGTCAGATTTAAAATGAGGGCTTTCTCTTAAGAGAAAGGGCTTCTTTAAGAGAAATACAAAGTGTTTGGTAGATGACAACCAAAAATGGAGTTAAAATAGGACTTTCAACTTAATCCAGACTTCCTAACAGTGTTTACATGAGAGCGAGACTCCTTAAGTAATGTGCATTTTTTATTTTTACCATCATTGGAAACAAAAAAACAAAAACATAAACATCTGAAGTGAAATTATAAAGCTGCCTTGATTTCTACATGAGTAGAGGATCCCTGCTTGCTCAATGAGGAAAATGTTTATTTTAAAAGGGCCCTGATAGGCATTTACTCTCTGGCGTCAGCACTGCCCATAGAGCATACACAGATCTAAATGGATTTCCACTAAGAAAGTCTCTTTAAGAAGCCAACATGGTGAAACCCTGTCTCTACCAAAAATACAAGAAAAAAAAATAATTAGCTGGGCGTGGTGGTGCGCGCCTGTAGTCCCAGCTACTTGGGAGGCTGAGGCAAGACAATTGCTTGAACCTGGGATGCAGAGGTTGCAGTAAGCCGAGGTCGTGCCACTGCACTCCAGACTGGCGCCTGGTAGCGTAGTGAGACTCTGTCTAAAAAAAAAAAAAAGCTCATCATGTTTAGCCTGTCCCAGAATTAATTGTTCTCAGGGAATGACATGAGAGCAAAGACAAGAAGCACTCAGTGAGGCAAGAGACAGCACCTCCCCGATGCTGGGGAGTGACACATTTTGTCCTTCCTTTGTCCCAACAAATACTTATTGAGCTCACTGTGTATGAGGCTTGGTGCCAACACAAGTTCAGGGACAAAAGTTCAGTTTCCAGGTGAAGCATGACTCTTAATTTTCCAACTTTTTACATTTTATATTTATTTAAGGAGTGGGTTTTCTATTGGATCTGCCCTTTCAGTCTTCTTTTCCTTGGGTTGAAAAAGACATTTTTTACCTTTTTCCATAAAGCTGATTTGTCAGGCTTCAAAATACCTTAGGTAGTTTGTATCATTTCTTACAGGTAGAATAGAGCCACTGAGACATCACATGATATATATTTATATTTTGTTTTGTTTAGTCTTATTGAGCATGTTTGCTTTTTTGCTCTGGAAAAATTACTAATAATTTCAAAGGTGTCAAAATAATAAAAGCCATTCTACTCAATAATTTCTTAGATTTCACAGTTAAATGCTAAGAGGGGTTCAAACTAGAAAGTCATAAAGGTCAAGTCAACATAAATATCACAGCAGGCTAAGGAACAAGGGCTATAGAAAGACAAGAAGCCATGATTCTGGTGGCCCTATTAAGAACCATAGCCACCATGGGGGAAAAAATATACCCAGCCACCAAGAGGTAGCCTGGGCATATTTTTTGAAACAATGAAATTACCTAGCCCTATATGTAAACTAACATACAAATGCCCTTTTAAAAACCTACATCAATCTTAGTTTGTAAGGTATTTGGTATGGATTTTTTTTTTAGTACAAGAATTTAAAAGATAAATTCTCTATTGGGAAAAAACTGTGATTCATTTGGAGTTATTATGATTCGCATGTATTAAAAGTATAGTACTATGAGGCACTCCTCAAAAAGTACACCTGTAGTCCTAAGGAAGCTGAACCAAACTTGATTTGAGAAATTTTTAGATCTGGCTCTCATTACATATACATATATACATACATGTACATATATACATATTCATATATGTATTCCTATATACATATTTATGTATTCATATGCGCATACATATATGTATGCGTATATGTGCACATACATGCTCTCAGATATATACATATATACATACATATTCATATATGTGTATACATATATATAAAAATATGAAATGAGTTTTTAAATGTTGGCAGCATTTTTTCATAACTGCAACCTAAACAACCACTGGAATGGGGGTCCAGTTAAGTTTTGTTTGCCATTTGCTTTAATTTTCCCTGCAACTTTTTGGATAAGAATTATGATCTCAAAATGTCATCATTTTTTGCATTAAAAGTAATTTGACCTTGGAACTCCTTTCTAGATGGAAGGAGAATAAAGACATCTGGAGCATGCAATTCTGTTTTTTATTTCTTGACGACATAACCTAGCAGTGGTCTAATACTGACCATTTCCATTTAAATGCCGGAAAAGTACTGACCAAGACTTTCTGTGAAAAAGATAATGGAAAACAGAAACCAGTTAGTAAAGCCATGCAGATAGGAAGTGATTTTCAGCCCCAAGAGGACTTGGTATCATCTATGGCTCCATTTTAACTTAAGTAGCATCTGCCCTGGTGGATTTTGACCATCCTTTTGATTTAACACAGAAGAAGGTTTGTTCTACCTTTAAAAGCGCATCCTCTTTTTTTTTCCCCCTCGACTCCTCAACAAGTGGCTTCTAAGACAAGACTGGGGTTGTTTTCTTACTGAAAATCCTGTGTTTATCCAATCTTTTCCTTTTCAATCTCTGAGTTTAGCTAACCTAACAACAAAACAGAATCCTCACATTTCTCACTGAGCAATGAAAAGCAAAACAGTTGGTTTCTCTGATCAACATCATTTTCCGTATGAAAACAAAAAATTATGACTCCGAGACCTTTGAAATATCTACAAATTGTACTTTAAACAATGAGATTTTTCAGTGTGTTTCGAAAACAAAGTAAAGGGATCAGAAAATGTTCAAGTCAAGTGTGCAAAGCTCTTGGAGAAAGGTCCCCCAGCCTGGAAGGGAGCACAAATATTCTCTTACACAAGTTAAATCTACTCTTTTCCTCCACAACACTTTTGAAATAAAACAGCAAATGCATTTATACTCATAAATCAGTCACAAGGCCTCATCTCCTTACTAAGCCCTTTACACACAGATGATATAAGCCAGATTTTCCTACAGTAGATCACATGTTCAAGATATAATCATCTTACCATCAGTTAGGTTATGTTTTAAATATTTTGAAATCAGGTATCCTTACTACTGATTTCCTTTTAGAAACTATCTCAAGCGTTAGATTTTCATAATTACACCATTTTGAACTTTTAGCTTTTTAAAACTTCTATACAAACTCTAAGTCTAAGGGAAAAAAAAAACTCAAAAAAAGTAGTATCAGAGTTTAATTTCAACCACCTGGCATAACAATGAAAAGTGTAAGACCTTCGGAAAATACTCTAGGAATATTAATGTTTTCCCCTCCACCACCCTTTTTTATTTTCCGAGATTAGGACTTACTATGGAATAGGTTTTTGAAAATAGTGTTTCCTTTTTGACAAATGGCCTACATTCAGAAATGTCTTAGAACAAGCATTTTTTAAAAAAACTAATAAATAATCATAAATCAAAATACATTAAAATAAAATTATAGTACATCATCCCTCCTATAAAATTCACCGTGCTAGAAGATCCTTTCAAAGGTTCATAAATAAAGTCTTCCTGACTTGAAACCGTTTCCTGCATCGTGATGAAAAGGAGGCAGAAAACGAAGAAGAATCCCAAGTTTTCAGTAGGGTAATGTCCAAACTACTTGATCTGGTGCGGGGCGGGGAGACCGTTTTGCTTTTGATCCAAGTGAAGACAATAGAAATGTGTTCGTCCCACTTCCTCAAGTCCTCAAAACCTGGAAAGAAATGACACCGAGTCAAGCAGGTGGCTAAGAATCCTCCGAGACCAGTTCTGTTTGGGCCAGTCTGGCTGACAAAGGAAGCTAGAAAGACACCGGGGTCTCTCCCCCAAGTGCCCAGACACAGTCAAGTAGGGCTGGGGGCGCACCCCTGGACCAGGAAGGTCATGATGGGCGCGGGCGCGGTCCGCGATTACCCCTGCCTGGCCCGGGTCTCCCCAGCCTCCCCTCTCTGCCCAGGCCCTTCTGGCTCCAGTTTGTTTCTGTTCTTTCCACCTCCCCAGAAACTCGGAAAGAGTTCTCATTTCTCCACACGGGAGAGTCGAACCTGTGAACAGGCTCTCTACTCCTCCCAACACCCTAAGACCCACGCCTCGCGACTGCGAGTGCCGGGACCCTACCTTGTCTGGCCCGGGAGCTGCCCCCTTCAGGCAGAGTTGGAGGTGCTGCGGAGAAGCCGGTGTCCGTGCGGCTGCGAGTGCGGCTGTGGGTGCGGGTGCGGTATTTGGCGCGGATGCGGATGCGGGTGCGGGTGAGGGTGCGGGTGCGGATGTGGATGAGCGTGCGGATGTGGATGCGGATGCGGATACGGGTGGGGCTGCTGGGGCTGAGGCTTGGGTTGGGGCTGAGGCTGGGGCTGGGGCTGGGGCTGGGGTTGGGGTTGGGGCTGGGGCTGGGGCTGGGGCTGGGGCTGGGGCTGGGGCTGGAGCTGCGGCTGCTGCTCCAGTGGGGGCTGCTGCTGGACCAGGTGCTGCTGCTTTTGCCGCGTGGACTTGACCGCCAGGATAGCCTGACGATTCTTGTACTGCACCATCTGCAGCGTGATCTCCGCGTTCCAGCCCTGGTCTTGCGGGCACCGAAAGTCGATCTCCTTGCCCTCTGCCATCACCACAGTGAAGTACATGTACTTGCCCTTGCGCTCCACACAGTCCACGGTCTTCATGTTGGAGAAGTGCAATTCCTTGAGCTTGACCGGCGGCTCGAGGGCGGTGACAGCAGGGCCGCTAGGTTGGGACGGCTCCACCGGCCCCTGCCCGGGCTGTTGCTGCTGCTGCTGCTGCTGCTGCTGCTGCTGCTGTTGCTGCTGTTGCTGCTGCAGCTGCTTGGGCGGGATGAGCAGCAACCCCTCCTCGGTGAGGATGCAGCACTTTTTCTTCCAGAGCTGCAACAACCCGTCGCTGCGCTTCTCCAGCACGCCCTCCTTCAGCGCCTTGCAGCCGCTGCTCTCCAGCATCTTCCCAGCATAAGCGGGGCCGCCGCTAGGCTCGGCCTCTCCGCTTCCAGCCGCACGGGCCGGGGGCAGCAGCAGCAGCCGCGCGCCGTCCTCGCCCCAGCGGCTCCCACGGCCGCCTGCCCGGAGCGCGCAGAGGAAGCTAACACGCAGGAGGCAGAGCGGCGGCAGCGGCTCTGGGTCCCGGCAGAGGGACAGCCGCGTCCTGATGCGCCACAAGGTCCCGAAACTGCGAGCCGCCGGGCCTCTGCCGTCCTCTTGCGAGCGCTCACTGAAGGGCACTGGCTTGGCCCCCTCACGGCGCTTTTGAATGGGCCATCTTCCCCACCCCCGAGTGACACCCAGCGGAAAAGGCGGCTCCTGGCGCCCGCACCGCGGGGGAAAGCCCAGCTCCGAGAGGCGCTCGGCAGCCGGCGCACGCCTCATTAACTTGGGGCCTTTCCAAAGCCGGCTGCGTCCACGCCCCCCGCGTCCCTCGCTCCGCCTCTCGCCGCCCACTTGCTTCCGCACTCGTTCCCCTGGAAGGCGACCGGGACCCGAGACCCGGAAACTCCTCTCCTCCACCCGGAGCGATCGCCCAAGGAGCCGTGGCTGCCTGGCGACTAATGCCGACGCCCACGGGGCGCTGCGAGGCCATCCCCCCACGTCCCGCCTCTCCCCGGCCCGCGAGGCTCTGTGCTAACAGCGTCGGGCAGTGAGGACCCGGCAGCGCAGGCGGGGGCAGCCTCCTGGCAGTGCTGCGTCTCGGTCCTTGCGAATTAGCCCTGGGGATTTGCGCTGGGCTCCGAGAGCCCACAGAACCAGCCTCGTGGCCTGGGCGAGCTGGGAGGCCGGGGCCGAGGCTCGCGAGTCCCTCGGGTGTGCCTCCCCCGGACGCTGGGTAAACAACTGAGCGCACAGAGAGGACATCGTGCTTCCCACGCATGTTCGCTCACGGTCTAAGTAGCTCTTTTTGCAAAGAGGGCGATTGTGAAAGCAATAGTGCGACTGTCGGGTTTGCCACGGGTGGAGAAAGGCGGACCCACGTCAGGTCGCATCTCGTCTGCCTTTTCTCGACCCCGACCGCAGGCACTAGCCCGTCTTCGGCTTCCTTCTTGACCCGTCCGGACGGTGTGCAACGTCTCTTAAAACAGTAACTCAGCTTTCTAACTACAAACCGGGGGGACGTCCGGTGCTGAGATCCCACACTGCAAGGCACAGTTCCAAATGCCTGATCGGCCTCCGCGGGTCTTTCTTTCCAAGCGCCTAGCCAGATCTTACTTTTGGAATCTCATTTATCTGTGACTCCGGGAAGGCAATGCCCCCAGCTCCCTCCTACTCCTACATTTAAACAATGCGTACAGAAGCCGCTTCCTGGGAAGTAAAGCATAACTGAAACCTAGCCTCCCGCTAGGGAAATTCATCCCTTTAGTAAACAGCCCCAAGTTTGTGCGGACTCTCACGAGGACACGAAGAAGAATTAAACCAGGGCTGGACAAGTCAGAGTAGGCCAAGGTAAGAGGAAGGGCTGCTACTGTGCCCAAACGGGAACAGACAGATTAGCTCATCTGTTAGTTGCGCGGCAAGAGCAAAGAATTCAAGAGGGGAAGAGAACGTAAGAGCAGCTTAGAGAGCTAAGCAAGAATCGAATCCTTTGTGTGTCATGGTAAGAAATTCGAACTTAATCCCAAGGTAATCAGAACAAACGATAACTTTTATACACGAGGGCGTCCTGAATCTTCGTCTAAGAAACAATGTCTGATCAAACAGGACAATCCAGTCAGCAATCCTGAGTCCCACTAAATTATGCTTGGCCAGATCTCTGGCCTTCACTTTGTTAATTGATTAGCAATCTTTTCAGGAGAAAGACAATTGTTAAAATTATGTAGACTTCTAGTAAAACCATGTCTCAAAGATTTACAATTCTGTATACCAATAACAAAAAACTACACCTAACATGTTTTCTGTCCCCTCCCCCCTTGTAGGACAAATGAGCATTCCAGAGAATTTCTACATGACCAGCTGTTCATTCTTTTGAGAGGATGACATTCTTCAGCTCATCTGGAAAGGATACTTCCTTTAAGTCTGTTATTCAGTCTCCAAGGGCAAGTGTAGTTGGGAAAGACATTTCATATGGAAAAACACAAACTTGATAGGGTAAAAAAATGAGATGTAATCTCGAGGCCCAAGTCATTTTCTTAGGAGAAACTCAAGTATATTTGGTGTTATTTAACCTTCTGCAGTTTATCAGTCTGAAACAAATGCATTCTGTTCTCATTTGAAAATGTCTGAACAGCCAGCGCAATTTTCAAAATCACCCGTTTAATTATAACTAGAGACTTTAAAGGCCAGCATTTCCAGTTAGGTATTTCACAATGATTTCGTAATTTTGCGAGCAGCTCAGAGTTAAGTCTACAAGGCCTGACTACAGTGCATTACTGAAAAATATCAGTAATACAAGAATCCCATAGATTGGTGACAACTTTGCTCTTAGTTATTTCAACAGTCACCACCAACAGTTGATGACTTAACAAATTAAGAACATAGTTGAGTTGCTGTATGCTAATTTTGGCAAATATGTCAAAATGGCCATATTTGCCAATTTTTTAAGACAATGAGTAAATTCACAGAAAATAACTTAAAAAAAAAAAAAACACATTAGGCCAGGCGTGGTGGTTCACACCTGTAATACCAACACTCTGGGAGGCTGAGACAAGAGGATCCCTTGAGCCCTGTGCTACAAAAGTAAAATAAGTTTGGCCGGGTATGGTGCATGTGCCTGTAGTCGCAGCTACTTGTGAGGTTGAGGTGGAGGACTGTTTGAGCCCAGAATTTCTAGGTTGCAGGAGCTAGGTTTGCACCACTGTACAAGCCTGGGCAACAGAGCAAAACTGTTTAAAAACAAAAAACAGAACTTCAGCTGTATATACAATAAAAACCTACAAATATCACTTAAAAGTTACTGAAGTTTAGAAAACTAGCCAACAAAACCATTGCTTTGGTGAACAAATTTGAAATGGCTAATTCAAAGTGCATTTTACAGTTGGCAATTTAAAGATGTCTATCAGCAGCACTGGACAGTTTATTTTCTTCTCTTGGATAAAGTTCATCACTTGGCTTCAAGGACATCACTTAGTTTTCCTTTACATCTCTGGTGTCTCCTCTACGAGTTTCTCTCCTCTCCAACATTTTAATGTTGGAATGCCCCAAGTCTTAGTCTTTGGCTCTCTTCTTTATCTATACTCGCTCTCTTACTGATATCCAGTCTCGTCACTTTTAATAACATCTATATGCCAGAGTCCCAAATTTATATCCCCAACTTATATCCAACTGCTTATTGCCAAAGAATAAACCACTAAAGTTAAAAAATAATAAACATACTAGGCAAGGGAACACGTACTAGTAAAGCCAGTCACTGAATAGTTCACTAGAGGTTTAAGTCTGAGGGGATTTTAGGTCATAGAAAATTAAAAAAAAAAAAAAAAAAAAAACAACTGAAAAAGAACACTCTGGATAGGTCAGAGAAGTCCATAATTTATACATAACAGGTTGTAACAAATTCCTGAATGGATCTGCTCTAGTTTATAGGTTAGAATTAACTGTAGTGAAAAATAGCCTTCATTTTTTATATATTCCAGGCCAGTCAGTGCTACTGTAAGTTGAAAATTCTCCATTTACGTCTCTCTACAGTACTGCTTGTATAGTCTGAGAAATCAAACATGTAAATGAGCTCCCAAACTATTTTCCTCACCCTAATCTATTCTTCCTGCAGCCACCTTTCTTAGTTGACAGCAATACTCTGTACAGATGCTCAAACTAAAAACCCTAGATCATTACTGCCCTTACACCAGGCCAGGAAAGGCCCTTATCCAGGGCCCTGCGCTTTAGGATTGCGTGCTTTAGAGGAGTCAAGACGACATGTCATCTAGAGGGCATACTCATTCTGCACTCCACTCTAGGTACTCAGGACCCCAAATACCCTGCCCAGAATAGCCCCAGCTGTTCCAGGAAATGCATTACATCATCATTGCATGCACTGATGTGTTAGGGGGGTGGACAGTTTGAATATAGTGACTATGGCATCCAAGTAAATGTGCAGGAGGCTGCACATACAGTTCAGAGTATGTATGAATTGCCATACAGTTCAGAGCCAGGAGTGGGAAGAAAAGGTGGGACATGGGCTGAGGGTCAGCTCTGCCCCCAAGTTATGTTCCGGCATAAATATAAACCTGGCTTCTCAGTTCTAATGAAGGTATATTTATCAAGATTGGCACATTGGGCATATTTTCATTAAACAGAACTTTTAAATATTTAAACATATGATGTCTCCATTGTACACTTGCCCTAGGACTTCAAGTGTGTAGAAGCATGCCTGCCTTGTAGTGATTTTTTTTCTCCCAATATTCAATTTTCAGTCAGGAAATCCCATTAGTTATGCCTTCAACTACATCTGGATTCCGTCCACTTCCTTTATTACCACCCTGATCCAAATCACCATCATATCCCCCTTGGATTACTACAATGGGCTCCTAACTTATCTCCCTGGTTCTACCCTCGTTACTGTTTTCAGCATAGCACTCAGGGTCATCTCCATTACTTTCTTCAAGCCATGGCTCAGCAGGCCTATCCCGATTACTCTAAATAGTAGCCACCAAATTCCCCTTAATTTGTCCCATAGCATATATTGTCTTCTAACATATTACTCAATAATTTACTGTACCTATTGCTTATTTCTGTTCCCCTTCCTACTAGAATAGTATGCAAGCTATTCAAGGGGCCAAGGACCATTGTTTCTGTGTCCCAATCACCTAGAAAAAGTCTTGGTACAAAGTAGATGCTCAACATATGTAGAAATCTTGAATGGAATCAGAAGCCCATACCCATCATAAAAAGAATATCAATTTTTTTCAAATGCTTGATAGATTTTTCATGATGCATCCTACTTTTTAAAATTTGCAATGAAAGGACTTGAAATTTGCCATACCGATATATATTTGGTATAATTTTTAAATGGATAACCCCATGCTAAGCCTCTCTGAATCTTAAATGCTTTTATAGTCAGACTTCATCTAAAACAAATTTCACAAAACTTTTCCCAAGCAACATGAGATTTAATATTGTGAAAAGTTTTTATATAAACTAGCATCCTACTGTTTTCTAGTAAAAGTATTTAGAAGCCCAAGAACCACAACAATGGAACTGAGTTGGTAAGTTTCTTACTTGGCAGTTACATAGTCAAACACTTGATTAAAAGTCCATTAATCAATACTGGCTTAAAGACATGTAACAGAACTTGGAAAGTTATTAAGTGTTTAATACATAATGATTACAAAATCCTGATCTGTAAACTAATTTGCAACATACAGTAGAAACTCATGACAAAAATCAATATTAAAGATTTGGATAAACCAAAGCAAACATCTTTCAAGAAATAGTTAAAAGCGAGTAAATTATGAGCATGTCACTTTACCCTCATCAGTGTATAAAGATAACCAAATAGTCCCACATTCAGAGTAGTTTAGACTTTCTAGTCATTTAGAAGTACTGTTCAGAAGAAATATTTCATAGATTCTAGTTTCCAAAAGGCCTCGAGTTGAAAATGTTCAATATTAACACAGAACTATCCAGACTCATTAGTAAGTGCCCAGCTGCTTTCCTTTTCGCCTTACTAGTTGATAAACTGATGCCTCCTAGTGATCAATCTGTGTAATAGCCTAAAGGAAGTGCTTTAATAAGAGTGCTTAGTGCTGGTTTTTTAAACTGCAGTACAATCTACTTGTGAATCAAGCACTGTCCATCAGTTGTCTCCATCCTTTCTGTTCTGCCAGCAGCCTAATTCAGTTCTCATTTCTCTCATATAAGCTCTTGGGTCGTCCAACCACCCGATCCATACTATCATAGACACAGTCTTCAGTTCTACTCCTAAAACATGACAGAAAACTATTCACCTTCCAATGTATGTATCATTCCAATTCTTTACCCTTGCATGGCAAGCCCTCCACAGAATGAGTCCTACTTGCCTTATTTTGACTGTCCTTCCACGCAACCTTGAGTGAGTGCCAGTCATACATCTACTTGTCCTCGCTGTCTCCAATTTACTTTCCCAAATCCTCTGTACCCTTTCATTCTTCAAAGCCCAACTTAAAAGCCCAACTTAAATCCCCTCTTAGATTTCCTCTGGCTAATTCCTTCCTCATCACTTCAGACTCTGATGAGTAGTAATCATATTTTAATATATGTCTACTTCACTAAATATCTAAGATCCTAGATGCGTGTTTTCACCATTTTACCTAATGGAGAGCTGATTGACAACACTTAAACTGAGGGGAGATGGCTAACGTTTTGTCTGGAAATTGGTATTATCCAAAACGGGGCAAGCACGCTATCTTATTGAATATCATTAACAAGTAACCAGGGAGTCTGATGATTTGTACACTTGTTAGGATAATATTAGCTTTGAAATGGCAAATGAAAATACAGAACTGGATGAAATGTAGCAATTCAGCTCTCCTTTTTGCCCTAAACTCAAAACATGGATTATAAAGGAGCAGAGAGGAAGGTAATCCAATGAAAGAGGCTGAGAGAACCAGTATTATGTTGTCACAAAACTGCAATCACTCAAAAGTGTTGATATTCTGGCTCTGGGTCTTTGGGGTAACAGGACACCCCAGTAACTAACAGTGGAAACATTGCTGTCTGAACAGCAATCAATCCTGTCTCCCATTAAGAGCCTAAGAACACCTACTACCTTTTTAAAGTCTGCTTCAATTCTGAAACCAGGTAAATGCACCTGTTGTGTGCAACTCAAATATCTGACTGACAGTCACTTGGGCAGCTACCTCCATTTAAGGGACTAGATTCCACAGATATTTCCCTCTTTTGCTGTCATTTTTCCACTGCCACAGAACACACAGCCTGAGAGGACATAGGCTCTTCAATTTGATTACTATTATCTCTAAGAAAAAAAAAAAAAATCCAGTAATGGACAAATACCTTCCTTAGGTGATAGAGGACATGTAGCAGTGAGTGTAGACAATTTCCCCAAAAAATATGAGAATAAAGAAAAAAGGTGGTAGTGGTGTTACTTTAGAAGAGGAACTCAGGCTTCAGAGAGGGTAGAGGTTTCATTACAGACAAGGTAACTAAAGATGGATCTAAGAATAAAGGGAATAAAAATTCTGTGGGGTAGCAAGACTCAGAAAGGTGGAGGAACACTTTCACAAAAGATAAAACTCAGGAAATGTTTATGGCAAGCTTGTACATTGCCACTAAACCTACCAGAAAAAGCAGATCCCATTAGAATCCCCCCCCGCCCACCACCACCAGTTTATAACTATCTGATTTAAGTAAATCACTGTTGAGTAACATTGAGCACCCCTTAAACATGTCAGAAAACAGAAAACACATAATAGTTTTCGTTTCTAATAATATTTCATTTACACCTTTAAGTCACTGTCTCAACCTCATTTATGCATGCATGCTTCTGAGAAAGGTTATCATACAAACTGAAATAAAAAGCCTTGGGCAAAGTAGGACTCCAATCATAATTAATCCTTTTTTGAGCTGTATTGAAAGAAAATTACTTTTCTCAGCTCTGTTCACTTATTTCTGAAATGTAGTTATTTCCATTATGTTCCAGGATATCCTTGATCAAATAATCCTTTTCTAAATCAACTTATATCAACATTATGTGACCAATGTGGCTGTCGTCCTAACCTCCCTTGGCATTTCACGCTCAGCTCTACTTTATTTACTACCTGCTTTGACACTGTGAGCATAAACCATAGGTTCTTCTTTCTACAAGAGAGGCTGGATGCCAGTAGCCTTTAGCCTCCTTCAGCTCATCCTGTACCTTAAACCTGGAAATGATGTATAGGGCCCAGCATCCACTTGATAATAAAGCAACTTGCCAAGGACAAAAAGTAGAATGAAAGTCTGCCTGAGAACCATGAAGCTCCCATAATGGTCCCAGAGTCTATGTCTAAGCCTAAAAGAAAAACCTATATAGGCCACATTGTATTGGGGCTGTGTTATACATGATAATAACATGTAAAACTCTTAAGGGCAGAGGAGAGAGAAGGCAAACAATATATGAATGTTGCTTAAAATGAAGTCTAGATTAACTCTGTTCTCTAAAATATTTCATATTCTGAAAGCTCAAGCCTAAAGAACATGCTTATTCAACCACTAGTTGTATGACAGAAAAATCTACAAGGCAGTGCAAAGTGTAGGCCCATCCAAATGCTGGCTCCAACACAAATCAACTGTATTCTTGTTAAAGTTACTTCTAACCTTATGCATAAAAAGGGGATTAACATCCGCAATCAAGTATGATTAAATAAGGCATCATTTTTATCATTCATTATAAGTTCTCCCAAAATTGCTAATACCATAAACTGAAATCTTACTAGTTTAAAAATATACATGGAATAGCAATGAAGTT
This sequence comes from Cacajao melanocephalus, assembly GCA_963573385.1. Lineage (NCBI taxonomy): Eukaryota > Metazoa > Chordata > Mammalia > Primates > Pitheciidae > Cacajao > Cacajao melanocephalus. The sequence continues at coordinate 20,571 of CAUYLG010021083.1, read as the reverse complement.
TTTCTTTAAATCCCTCGGTCTAGTTATATTATACCCAACTTTTGAAAACACATGTACTTAATGGTCACTTTATACATACCACTTGAGGTTCCTTTACTAGCTTAACATTTTTGTCTGAGTTCACTATGTATTTATATATATACTAGCTTAACATTTTGTCTGAGTTCACTATATATTTATCTGGAAATCTCAACTGTCCAGATATAATTCAAGTAAAGATTCCAATATGATGGGAAAAGTATGCGTTTTTCTCCCTAAAAGAGGCATTTAATGTTTTTGGTCATTTTGGAAAATGATGGCAACAAACTAAGCCCAGTCAGCAAAATAAATTTTGCTTGTTTTAAGCCATTAAGTCTTAGAGGTTGTTTTGTTTTGCAGTACTAGGAAATTACAACTATTGATATGCCTTCCCTTGACTTTAAAAACAGTTGACTCTTGAATATCAAATTAGAACTAAGAGGGTCCACTTACACATAAGTTCATCTGTCTCTACCACCCCTGCAGCAGCAAGATCCTTCTCCTTCTCAGCTACTCATGAAGGCAGTGAGGATTGAGACCTTTATGATAATCCAGTTCCACCTGACAGTAAATATATACACACACACACACACACATACACACTTTCTGTTGCCAAGGCTGGAGTGCAGTGGCACCATCACAGCTCATTGCAACCTCTTCCTCCCGAGTTCAAGCAATTCTTGTGCCTCAGACTCCCGAGTAGCTCGAACTACAGGCATGTACCGCTACCATGTACAGCTAAGTTTTGCATTTTTAGTAGAGACAGGGTTTTGCCACGTTGGCCAGGCTGGTCTTGAACTCCTAACCTCAAGTGATAACCCAGCCTCAGCCTCCCAAAGTGCCAGTATTACAGGCATGAGCCACCACATCTGGCCATGATAGTAAATAATTTTTGATTCTTTGATTTTAACATTTTCTCTAGCTTACTTCTACAGTATATAATACACATAACATACAAAATATGTTAAATGACTTATTAGTAAGGACTGACTAATAGGTTATCAGTCAAGTTTGTGAGGAATCAGCTTATACAGATTTGACTGTGAGGGAAGCTGGAGCGGAAGCTGGAGCCCCTGGCCCCTGCATTATTTAAGGGCCAACTGTATACACAATCCAGCTTTGTTTCATTGCTTTTCTCAATCTGCAGGAATATGACAACTACAAAAGACCTTAGGAGACTGAACTACTGAGAATCAATCATTCTATTTGCTACATAGTCCCATACAGGATTATGGTTGGAATATCGAATGGGTCTAGATAAATCCTATACATACAAAACTTTGCTGTACACTTACCATATTCCAAGCCTAGTGCTGGAAACTGGGAAACCCATTAGTGAGCAAGTATTTCTAAAGTACTTTTTGAACTGGTAGACCAGTCCAGAACTATAGAACCAAAGAGTAAGTACTGATGAAAAGGAGATCCTCTGCTGAACGAATAAAACACATGCACAAAAGCCCAGTGGCCCAGTGGCAGAAGTAAAGAAAAAGCAGCCAAGCAGAGCTCAAACAGTACAAATGCAGGTAAAATAGGCAGGGCTGTCAAGCTGCTGTGAAGTGGCTAAGTGCACTCACCAAGCCAAATGAATAGCAGACAACCATTCCAGCCCTTAGTTTTGAAATCTGTAGCTAGGTGTGGCAGCTCCCACTTGTAATCACAGCACCTCAGGAGGTTGAGGTGAGAGGACCACTTGAGCCCAGGAGTTAGACAATAGCCTGGACAACATAGTGAGAATCCATCTCAAAAATAATAAAAATAACTGACTGGCCTAGTCCAAGTATAAAAATCACATCTCATCTTAAGACAGACACCTATGTCACATCCACACTGAGAAAATGAAAGTGTCCAGGGCTCAAGGTAAATGTTGGAGATAGAAAGGATAGCCTAAAATGACAATGTGGGTGTCCTGAAGCATGAGAAATCCAAATATAGTGAAACTTCATTTAGTTGTACCCTAGATCATTTCTGGATTCTGCCAAAGGCCAATGAAAATAAATCAGTACATAAGAATACAAAGAAGAAAGAAATAAAATGAGATTTTTGAACCCAGCTACTTTAGGTTAAGGTCAAATTTTTTGTTTACAACATGAAAATATTTCAAAATGAGGCATGTTTAAATGTATTATCCAGTGTTAGTCTCAGTGTTTATGTACACTGAGCAAGGTATCTCTTACCTAGGAGGAATTTTGCCTTTGAACCAAGAAAACCCCAACTAGTTCAGAAATTAAGTTCTAAAACCAATTTAAAAAGTAATCCCTGTAATCCCAGCACTTTGGCAGGCCAAGGCGGGTGAATCACAATGTCAGGAATTTGAGACCAGCCCAACCACCATGGTGAAACCCCTCTCTACTAAAAATACAAAAATTAGCTGGGCATGGTGGCACGTGCCTGTAATCTCAATTTGGGATTACAGGGATCTCAGCTTCTCAGGAGGCTGAGACAGGAATCACGAACTCAGGAGGCAGAGGCTGCAGTGAGCTAAGACTGCGCCACTGCACTCCAGCATGGGCGACAGAGTGAGACTGCGTCTCAAAAAAAGTAATCCCAACCACAAATTTTACGTTATCTTATGTTTAGGAAGCACATCTACTAAGTGCTCAGAGGTTCTAAGTACTTTAGTTTCCTTATTAATGTACACCACAATCTTTCACAATACAGATGAAAACATTGATGCTGTACCAACAGGTGGTACACAGACTCTAAAGCCTGTGCTTAAAGACATTACTACCCAGATACTACTTGTATTCTCATACATATTCATTAAAATTTGATGGTAGACATTTGTTTAGGGACTGAAAGGTTTTAGTCTAAAATTAGATCTCCATTTTTATTGACGGATTGTTATCCCCACAGAGCAACCTCATCTACTTTCCTAGTTGGATCAACTGATTCCACTTATCTGAAGATAATTATACATGTAGACTGGAGTAGTACTAGGAAAAATAACATTGTCTGATTCAACTTCAAACTATCCACTGTGCATTTAGTTTTTATTATGATACATGTACAGATTTTCTTTCACCTGAAAGGCCCTAGAAATATCCTGTAATGAACACATTCAGAACCTGGACTTCAGTTTCTAAATAATATTCCCCATTCTAAGAAGCCAGCAATCCTTGGAGGAATGGCCCATTCCAGGGCTCAAAGAGAAAATGTCTATGATAAGCCTAGGAAACTTTATGAGCCAAAAAGTATGTTGATCAGAGTAAAGAATATACTGGAATTCTTTCAACTATTTTAATTTTGGAGTTGAAGGAAAGCTGTAATATTGGTAAGTTACCCAAAAACATCAATCTGAAGTTTGACTAGGGATTCACTGCAGATAAAACTTTATTCAGCATTTTTTTTAAATAAAAAAATAAAGCTTCTGTTCTTGGCTAAGTAAATTATCCTAACAGGTCTCAGACAGCATCTTGTTCACTGCTGCTGCCTTACTCCATCATTTAATCTACTTTTCAGTTCCTTATATATATATATATGTCTCAGAGGCCTTTACTAGTCTCTAAATAGCCCCTGGGGCCCACCTACCTCAAATGTTCTTACCTTCAAACGGCTGACTCTCTCAATCATGTCTTTCTTTAAAAATTATCTTCCAGCCAGGTGCAGTGGCTCATGTCTGTAATCCCAGCACTTTGAGAGGCCAAGGTGGGTGGATCACCTGAGTCCTGGAGTTCAAGACCAGCCTGGCCAACATGGCAAAACCCCTCTCCTCAAAAAATACGAAAATTAGCTGGAGGTGGTGGCACGCATCTGTGATCCCAGCTACTTGAGAGGCTGAGGGAGGTGGGAGATCACCTGAGCCAGGAAGGTCAAGGCTGCAGTGAGCCAAGGGTAAGACCCTGTCTCAAACAAGTAACAAAAAACCTTCCACGGAAAGGTCATCCTCATCCTCACTTGAAATATTCTTAACAGGTGGCTTTCAGTGTTCCAAACCCATTAAAAGGACTTCTACAGCTAACCTTTCTATGGGCTGGCCACTTGTATTTCTAGTTATTTCAGTTCCTTGAATGTGCCCTGAATTGTTCTGTTCTGGGACCTTTGCCTGTATTTCCTCCTGTTCCTCCACCTGAACTGCTCACTGCTCAGAGGCCCTTCCCCTCACTTCACAAATTCCTACAGATTCTTGAAATCTCGGCTAAAAGCTCTCATACAAATTTTGAGCATTCTGGTAAAAACTATTTTACAACCTCATGAAGTTTTTCAGAGCAGCAATTGCTTAATACATCATGAATGTTAAAATTATGAATACTATCAACTCTGGATATGAGATCTGTCAACTTCTGGCACTCATATATTTAATCACACATTTCCAGTTCCTACTTTTTGGCTTTAAGTTTAAAATATGTAAGAAACTTGCCAGGTGTGATGGCTCACGCCTTAATCCCAATACTTTGGGAGGCCAAGGTGGGAGGATCACTTGAGGTCAGGAGTACAAGACCAACCTGGTCAACAAAAAACCCAATCTCTACTAAAAATACAAAATCAGCTGGGCTTGGTGGTGCATGCCTGTAATCCTAACTACTTGGGAGGCTGAGGCACGAGAATCACTTGAACCTGGGAGGTGGCGGTTGCAGTAAGCCAAGATCATGTCACTGCACTCCAGCCTGGGCAACAGAGTAAGACTCTGTCTCAAAAATAAAAACACGTAAGAAACTAAAAAGCATTGCTTCTATTTTATGCAATGTTTTATCCTGGGTTTCAAAATAATAAAACTCAGTTTGTCCACAAAACCTATAAATGCTCAATTTCCAATACAAAAATTAAACAACCAAATTGACTTATTTCCCGCCAGCAATATATTTCTAAATATACCCCATTTCTTCTTTTATTCAGACACTTGAGGATGACATGATCGTGCCTCAATAACCCACTCTAAGTCAAAAATATCCTAAGTAGAAGATGCGTTTAATAACCCAGTAAATTCATAAAAGCTGAAATCTTAACACGAACCATTGTAAGTCAGGGACTGTCTGTACTAAGGATTTTAGTGAATAATTTCTGTAAACTGGAAAACCTGATAGTTTGATGTCAAAAGGAAGAAACACAAGATACAAAGCATACTGTATTTTTGGAAATATAATACATCAATCAAAATTTCTTATGGATAAACACTTATCCTTAAGTAAAATAATTTCATATACCAGCAAGGATGTTTCCATTTCTGTAAAGTCATGTAAGTGATCCTTAATCAGGCAAGAACTTGGCTCTTTATCCAGGATATATTTTAATATCTGGAGTTTTAATCTAGCATACAAAAATCACCAGTATACATCTCTTAATTGCAGTACTATTTCACCATCACCATTTACATTTACTTTTCAGGTATCAGAGACTTAGTGCTTTAAGTAGCAAATTACCTAAATTATGAACACATATTTTCAAAAACAAAATCAAGCTCATTAATTATGTGTATACAGTGTAGAAGATTTAAAAAACTGAATTAGCATATTTTTTTTCTAAAGCTCCTATGCAGAACTTATGCTCTTCTGCACTATCAATCTTTTCTGTACATTTAAAATAACATTTGTTTTGATTTAAAGTCAAAAATATAAAGGCTTAAATCTTTGTAAGACTAACCCATAAAAAGGACTCCAATTTTAAACCAATCCCTGAAACCAAAGCAAATATTTGAACATTAGTTCAATATTTCTACATAGCATGGTAAGATTTTCACAAACAGTTACTACAAGTTTTGTCTTTATTTTTAATAATGGGAATGGCCTACAATTCAGATAAACCTACAAATTCATACTGCTTATAAACAGTAGTAATATTAATATAAACAGTTAATCCCATTATCTTAGGAGCCTTACCATATCATTAACCTATTCACAGAACAAAAATATTTCTATGAAAGCTAATATATCCTTTCATGTCTGTTGTTAAGTATGCTAAAACAGAAAAAGAGGTAGAATCCCATTTTTCTTTAGTACCATTCCATAAGCCAATTCCACCCAATTAAGTTATTTTTGCAATCTAAAATCGTGATGCTAATATACTGCTTCAGTAAGCTAGATTTACTAATTTAAGAATCCTAAGAAATTATGTGGCTTTCAGACATCCATGTTAAACTATCAACTCATCAACTTGTGGAATTTGTGGAACACTTACCATTCTTGAATAACCATAAAGCAAACAGTGCTAAAATTTTTTCTAATCAAAGTTTTCTTTGTAAGTGACCATATTTCACCATTTCTAACACGCAAAAATGAAACCTACTTGGCAGTCTGCATGGCTGATGGAAACTACAATCAGAGTGTAAAGACAAATCTTCAAGTGTCTCAAAAATGTTTGTCGATAACTCGGAATATAATCTATCGGGAACTATGGAATTCCATTTTAGTCTTCAAATAACAAACTCCATTTAGCAGGGGTAGTAAAGTTGCTCTCCATTTAGCAGGGGTAGTAAAGTTGCTCTTAAAATTATAGATTTATAGAACATAGTGGCCACAGCACAAAATAGCTCACTCTAGACATCACTACTCTCCTCTCTTCAAAAAAAGTATACATATTCATTAAAAAAAAAAAACACCCAAAATATCACCAGAACATTTTATAAAATTAAATCCAAATTTTATTAAGGATTTCAAGTTACATACTTCAAATTTCTAGAATGGAATGGAATCATTTTGGAACTGGAAAAATGGCATAAACACTGACATCCCTTGAAACTTCAATATTATAAAGAAAATTCTTCTGCAAACCACATCTCCATTATATAACAAGACTAGGTATTATCTACACCTTCACTTTGGCAATAGCTACTTCCTAAAAGAATGAAAAAGATGATTTTGCTACTTCAGTTCATTAAAAATGGGATTCTATCTTTAAAGTTCAGAAAAGGCTGTGTTTAGATGAACTACGGTTACAAAAAAAAAAAAAAGCAAGAGTCTCTAATCAAAGCAAAGGAAATCATTTAAAATAAAGAGAAAAAAAGCTATTATAATTGGTTAAGGATTTCCAGTAGTAAGTTAAAATCTCAGGAGAGGAATGGATAGCACTACAAACAATGTGTTCACATTCCAAGACCTTAACACTAACTTCTCAAAAAGGAAGTTTTCATTACCTCTAAAAATAAATTCAATGTAATTTTATTAAGAGCAGGAAATCTAGACCTTCCTCTAACGACAATCCAATAGTCCACTCTTGCTGTTATCAAAAAAAACTTCAACCCCAAAATTAACAGTAATTAGCCTGAGGTATTGTAAATGTGGCTCTACAGTCTGAAATTTAATGGCATCTTTTGTCAAAAATAGTCTTATTTCCACTTTAGTCTCATGAATACAATACTATATAGTGCTATCCCTGTAGTATTTACTACAATACAGTCATCAAAAATATCTGAAAATAAAATTCTTGGACCTTGTGAAATAGTGCATCCAACCACTTCTATAAAAATAGGAGCCACACAAAGATCTAAGAGAGTGCTACCTGCCCAGATCCAGAACAGAGGTACTTAACCTTTGTTAACCTTTGTTTTCCAGTTTAGTTGTCAAAGAGTGATGTGAACAAAATGCTGAGTGTCACTCTGGCTTTACAAATAGGCCCAAAATTTTGAGCTCTTAATGAGACTGAGAAACATTTTGAGAGATTTAACTCAATATGCCTTAACACATCCATGAGGTAGTTAAGTAAACAGCACTACCCATTTTAATACATAGTAAACAGAACCATGGGTAAGTGACATACTCATACTTTAAGCAGTAAGAATAAGAAGAAACCATAGAAGCTTTGGGCCTTCTCTCTAGCTCTAACCCAAAGAAAATGAAAATTTTTTTTAAAGCATCAACTCATTTAAGATTTTCTTCTTTTTTTTTTATACTTGCTTATTAGTATAGTATCTCTTTCCAAAGCTGGTACCCTTTCTTCAATAATGTGGTAAAAACTGAGTATAACCTTTAATTCGAACTAGGCCTCTGCTTCTACCTGAATTGGTACAAAATTAAGACATTATCTTATAAGAACTAAAATTGTATTTGAAATTTTTATTTTAGGCTGCAAAAACAAAAATAAGCAAACAAACAACAAATAACTTGAAAATAGGCTTGTCAAATGATGTAAATTCATCCTTTCCAGGGAAGCAGAAAGTAGACCCTACCACAAAGAAAAGATGCTTAGTTAATGGAGGTTAAATTTAAAAGTACAGTTAAATTCAGGCTAACTTCTGAAAATCCTGTTTTATTCACCTCACTGTGGTACCAATAACTATACTGAATCGGGTTACTTTACAATTAACTATGTCACCTATATAACACAATAATCCATTAACAATCTAATACAGTTATTGGGTGTGGTCATACTGGAAATTCTTAACCATATAGCTATCTTGCCAATTTTTTTTTTTAAACGATGAATTGTCTTAGTATAAGTCACTGCATTTCTGTAACAAAGTAATGAAAGGCACAGCTAATCCAAGCGGACTTAACCCTATTCAACAACCAGCTGGAAAAATACTTTGGTTCTTCAAGGAAAAAATTACGAAAAAAGAAAAAGTGTTTCCTTTAACAGCTGTTAATTTTCATAGCTGTACTCCAAGAGCTACATAAAAATATTCCAGAAGAACCAAATTATGTAGCAATGAATGAACATGCGTGACAGAATCTGTGCATTCAACATATCTGGCAGAAAAACTAGTTAAAATGCTAGGTAGAACAAATTGGTCTTTGAAATATCAGTTTCCTGTCCTTTAAAAAAAAATTACCTAGTCTACCAAGAAAATACAAAAACATAAGGCTGTAAGTAAATAAGAGTTGTGTTTAGGCTATTACAGTGCAGGTTATCCTCAAGGCCACATACATCCTGCTTCACTGCTGCTTGCACTCTGCTGGGTTTTGATCCTTCTGTTAAAGGAAAACAACAAGTCAATCTATCTTCTTCTACCTGCTTCAGTGAATTTCTCAATAGTAATTACTGCCTTAATTATAACAGTAGCTCACTGTTGTCAAAAAAAAAAAAGGGTATAGGACAATGATGGTAAATTATTTATTTTATTAGCAAGTCACTGAAATGCTAAAATCAAGCTCAAACTTTACACTGTAGAATTAACTTCATAAAATGTGACATACATCACTAAACCATAATCTTAAAAAATAAAATTACCAAGCAATTTATGTTAGTTATATTAGCAATCAGCTTTGCTTTTGCCTCAGGAATAATAAACTAGGACTCTCAGGGACTGTGTAAGAGTAGCTGGAAGGATTTAACAAACTCCACTGCCCCCCAGTTCCGGAACACTCCTGCAACCAGATCTTTCAAAACCCTTTGTTTCAAAAGCTTTCCTTAGAAAGGAAAAGAATCTAAAATCACACGCAATTGTTTTTTCTAATGCATAAAAACTGTTATAATTTATCTCATTAAAATAGAATCTTAGGGTTCGCTGTGCCTGAAACTACAGAAAGTACAAAGCCCAAGCAAAAAACAACGTTTTTTAGAAAAAGGTCCACTGAAATTATGTGTACTGTTCAAAATGCCAGTGGGACTGAAAAAAGAAAAAGTTATCCAGCCAATAGGCTTTATTTACTAAAGACTTTAACAGAGAGAAATAAACTTGATATTCAGTAATACCAACTCTTACTTTAGTCTGTCTTAAATTTAATAGAAAGCAGCACTAATTTTGCTCACCTTCGGGTCATAGTCTGGATCATTTTCCTCATCTCCTTCTTCTTCCCCTTCCTATATTAAAGTTCAAAATGCATCCATGAAGTATGTACATAGCAGGTAAATTGGCTCATAATGTAGGGAAAATTTAATACAAGTTACTCTATGGGTCAACAGATTTTCATGATTACAGAGTCTGATGATAATACAATTTAATCTGAAAGCTTCTAATATGAAAAATTTCCCAACACAACTTGAGACATCCAGACAGCTTTTATTGAAAATAGTTACTGCAGCCAACGTTGAAAAAGTTTACTGCAGCTTTTGACTTCTTCAAAGAGCTGATAACCCTGCAGCAGAACAAAATTATTTGAAATAAAAAAATGTTGCTGAGTTTTGCAATTTATTTATTGAAACCTTATACATACATTGTTTGGCTGTAGAATTCTAAAATCATATTTTCCAAAATGTTTTTTATCCCAAATCACAGAATGATTATAGCAAAGGAATACATAAGTCACTCAATTTGCTTCTCAATGTGTTAAACATATTTGCTCATTTGGTAAACATTACCTCATCCGCTTCTTCACCTTCTTCATCATACTGAAAAGGAAAAACGGCGTAAGTGTGAGTGAATGTAACACACATTTCAGAGTAGCATTAGTAACATTCATCGCTGTGTAAACTAGTATCTCAAAAGAAAAAACCTACTTTCCTATCAAGGGGTTGATTATAAATTAAAACACATACTAGCTGCAAGAATCACTCAGCTCACTGCCAATTTATAAAACTAAAGAACAGAGTACAATTGTGGATAAAGTATGATCAGACAACTACTACTGTACATATTGCTCACCCACACCTAAGTGTGGAATGCACCGTACAAAAAGGACCTAAACCCTACTATTAACAATTGCCACTGAGCAATAAACATATCCAAAACATCTATATGCAGCCTAATCTTAACCTACTCATCACTCAATACTACCTTGAATGAAAATCTATGCCTCCCAGTAAACATTTTCTTGTACACTAAAAAAGTCCTAGTTCTGTGAAGTCAAGGCAAGAGCACAGATACATAGCACTAACCAAACATAAAGTTTCACAAACTCAGAACAATCTTATTAGCAGAAAATTAAAAGCTAAGATAAATGAATCCAAAAATCCTAAGGAGACATACTCAAAACCCAGAAAAGCTATATACAGAACATCAGTAATTAGCCTAATTTTGAATTATATTATGTCTTGCTTCTTAAAAATTAAATCTTATCTATTTCCCATTCTGACCACTATACTCTCACCCAATTATTTCTTGGCAGGATTTAAACTCACTTACATCATCATCATCATCTTCAATAGCTTCTCCAGTAAAGTATAACACTGATCTTGGGATTATACGCTCACGTAAAAAGTGACCAATTTCAAAGTCTGCAGCAAGGATAGCTTCTGCATCATCATCCTATTTTTAAAGGAAAACAAAAGAAGAAAATTTAGGAATAACTTTGTTACTTAATTTGGCACATGTAAGACTCTTAGAGGCTGGGTGTGGTGGCTCGCGCCTGTAGTACCAACACTTCAGGAAGCCAAAATGGGAGGATCACTTGAGCCCAGAAGTTCGAGACCAGCCTAGACAATGTAGTGAGACCCCTCATCTCTACAAAAAATAAACAGTTAGCTGGGCATGGTGGCACAAGCCTGTAGTCTCAGCTACTTGAGAGGCTGAGGTGGGGGAATTGCTGGGGCCCAGCAGCTTGAGGCTGAAACAAGCTATGATCACATCACTGTACTCTAGAGCCTGGGCAACCAGAAAAAAAAAAAAAAAGACTATGATGAAAGGAAGAAATCCTCAACTTTACTTTTTACTTTCTATTATTTTTCTCACACCATGTTAACAAATGATTTGTCATTTTTAAATTTCTTTAATAATTTTTCCAAGTTTTTAACAAAAAGAAAATTAAGTTAGCAGACCAGTATGCATACTAAAGAAATTGTGAGGAATAAAAATTAGAACTGCTTACTTAGTTCTTGCTGGTTTAAACAAAAATATGTAAAAGCAACTGTTACATATGTCTGAAAATTTCCTTTTAAAATACTGAAAACACCAAATAGAAAGAAAAAAAAAACCCTCAGGTTATTGTAGGTAACATTGTTAAGTATACAGCAAATAGAAAGACATAATACCCACAGAGGATCACTTATACTTCCTAAAAGACAATACCCAAATAGCTGTACAGTTTTAAGTCTACTAATCCCAAATGAGATAGAGCCCTAGTTCAGAAAGACAATATACTAACTAAATCAGATACCCCCAGCACTTTTCTTTTTTAGAGACAGAGTCTCACTGTGTTGCCCAGGCTGGCCTCAAGTGATCCTTCCACCTCTGCGACCACAGCAGCTGGGATTACAGGTGACTGAAGCTGTACCTGGCTTAGGATTTCTATTTAATGGCAAAGCACAGGACACAAGTGGGTCTGACATTATTCACAATTAAAACAATCCCACTTTGGGCCAGGTATGGTGGCTTACACCTTAATCCCAGCACTTTCGGAGGCTGAGGCGGGTGGATCACAAGGTCAGGAGTTCGAGACCAGCCTGGCTAACGTGGTGAAACCCCATCTCTACCAAAAATACAAAAATTAGCTGGGCATGGTGCGGGCACCTATAATCCCAGCTACTTGGGAGGCTGAGGCAGGAGAATCGCTTGAAACAGGAAGACAGAGGTTGCAGTAAGCCGAGATCATGCCACTGTACTCCAGCGTAAGCAAAAGAGCAAAACTCCACCTCAAAAATAAATAAATAAAAATTTTAAAATCCCACTTTAAGTCTATGATACTAAACAATGAGCACACCCTCTGTGAATTTTATGAATGTTTTGAGTAAAAAACATAATCTAATAAATAAAAAAGTCCAAAAGGGTGGGGGCGGGGAGGGATTTAAACCACAGGTGGAAGTTTTCTATCCATAACACTGTTTTGTCATCAATATTTAGCAACAATAAAAAAGAACCTGAACACAAGCTTCAACCCATCCATTGATATGAAAACAGTGTGACGCTCTATCTTAATACTTAAAGTAGTTCTTCTCGCCTAAAATTCATACTGCTTTATATTACCTTTCATTGTCCTACAAGCCAAGCCAGAAATACTTACTTTTGCCTTCTGCAGATTTGTTCTAAGCCTTAGCCAAGATTATTCCAATTCAAAAGTATTCTGTATAAGTTAATTTCTAATTCCATATGTAAAAACTATTTAAACTCTCTCAGTTAATTTAAATTCAAAACCCTGTCCAAAAGAAAATCAAATTCAAAATATACCTGCCCTACCTTGCATGTATAGACTTTCTTTAAGGTTGTTCCTCAGTTCAGGCTATATGGCAGGAACGTTTCATAGTTATTTGCCATATGCAACATACATGAACATATACAGTCACAATATGAAACCATATTTACATTGGAATAACAAATACAGGAATGAATTCTAACCATAATGCAGCTAGGAATTTAACAGTATAATTGACTTGATACATTCTGGTTTTACTAAGGAAGACATAGTTTTGAAAAGTTAAATCCCTCACATCAATATTTGTAAGTCTCAAAAGAAAATCTTAAGCTTTTTAATCTCCGCGTTTCTCAGCAGAGGCACTGATATCATTTTGAATGGAACAATTTTTCAGATCCAAAAAGCCTGCCCCATGCATTGTAGGCCTCAGAACTCAATGTAACAACCACCCCACTCTCTATTTTTGAAATTCAGTGCTTTAATTTCAAATATAGTAAACAATTCAATAAATAAATAGCAATTCAACTTACCAGATCTCCACTCTCGGGAACTGCAAAATTGAGAAAAGAAATTAAAATGAATAAGAAACTGAACAATGCTTACTATAAAACCACCATTAATACTTAGGCAAAAATATTATTTACCTTCAGGAGGGGCAAAAAAATTAAAGAAAGAGTCATTGGAAACTGTTTTAGTCACAGTACGAACTGTCCCGCGTCCCTTATGTTTCTGCTTCTTCTTAATGGTTTTCAAAGTGACATTCTTTCCTTTTTTCCAATCTATCTGGCACCTTGTAAAATAAAGAAAAATCTATCACAATTGACAATCTTTCAATTGCTAAACTTTTAAAAGTAAATGTTATATTTAGATTTCAAATTTTAGAAGGGTGAATTGCTTCAAGTGTTTTCTACAGCAGTATAAAGGGAAAAATTTTATTCCTAAGCAAATATTTAAAATAAACATATTTGCAATTAGCATAAACACACAGTATGATTTAAAGAAGCATTCCTTTGCAGAAATATATGTGAGATAGTCATGGGCCCAAGGAGAATTATAGGAAAATTGATAAGCACTTCTCAGAAAACATCTTACCAAAATGTTCAGAGACGGACTATGTACATCTGGAACTGGAAATAAGTATACAAATAAAGTACAACAAAAATAAAAAACATTTTATTAAGGTAGTAAAATTAAACTCACCCTGTACAACCCATAATTTCTGGTCCATCAAAAGAAAAGGGATCAGAATCATCTGGTTCTGACCTCATCCTATATGTCTTTGTCAGCACTTCATTTGTAAAATATTCATTGGGTTCAAAGTGAAATTCTAAGACAAAACTCTAGGGGGAAGAGGAATAAAAATCAGTTAATTACCTACTTCATAAATTTCAACACTTTGTAAATGCAGCTAAATCTGTGGTTTTTATAAAAATACATAATATTCTAAGTGATGTTTTTTCCACTCTGAAATACAATTTTTTTTTGAGACAGAGTTTTGCATTGTTTTAAGACAGTTTTACATTTCCAGGCTAGAGTGCAGTGGCACAATTTCAGCTCACTGCAACCACTGCCTCTCAGATTCAAGTGATTCTCGTGCCTCAGCCTACCAATTACCTGGGATTACAGCTGTGTGCCATCACATTCAGCTCATTTTTGTATTTTTAGTAGAGATGGGGTTTTAACTATGTTGGACAGGGTCGTCTTGAACTCCTGACCTCAAGTGATCTGCCCATCTCGGCCTCCCAAAGTGCTAGGATTACAGGTATGAGCCATCGAGCCCAGCAGTGAAATATTTTATGGGACAGACTGTCAGATAAGCCCTGGATTATTTTTAAATCAAAACGAGGTACAAATTAAACTGAATAAAGCTTAGTTTCAATTTACAACTACTAAATAATTAACATGTTTACACAATAGGCTAGGCACACCTAAATATTGTCTCCCTTACTCCTCCCATCTACTCCAGGAATTAGGCTTTTAAATAGTAGACTAAACGTGAACTTGACACAGAAAAAGCCCAACCATAAGCATCTATAGCCTGTATTTGTGCTAGTTTTACCCACAGTTGACATTAACACTGATAGTTTGGGTGGACAGACTGTTGGCCGATTTTTCCTTATAGGGAGTGGGCATCCTCTAACATCATCAGTTTTATGTAATTCCTAAGCTCATGCCTTTTAATACAGAAAAAGTACTTATTCATGTTCCCTTGGCATTATTTTTATCCACTTATCCAGGAACAAAGATTGTCTGTGTTTCAAACAGTTTATGTTCAGAGGGAGGAAAAGGAATAAATACTGCCTCACAATTAGCAACATCCAAATATTTATTCACTACAACAAAGAGCACCAACCTTCTGCTTGAATGTTATCTTTTCAAAAGTTTCTATTTATGTACCCGTAAGCATGTTACAAAACTATAAATATTTCAAAGTTCTTTTACCATAGGCTGGCCAGCATCTGAGAACTTCACTTTAATATCTTTCAAGTGCTTCAGAATAGGTTCATCATGTTCCTTCAAATTAAAAAAATAAAAAAATGAGTATCTAACATGGCATTTGAGAGTTGTGTTCTCTTACTACACAGATACCAGCTGACTGAGATGTATTTTAAAGTAGTTTTGTATAGCAATTACGAACCTTAAGACTTACTCTCCAGGTTATAGCTTATACTAAAGCTAGTTTATACTGCAGTTCTACTGTCACTGGTAGAGAGAAAGTGTCCAAATAGACAACTAAATCATTATATAGGACAAAAAATTCAAAATCAAGTCTAAATAAGGCATATTTGCTTTAAAAATGTTTCCTGATTATAACTGCTACCTTTTCCAGCTGCTTGTCCCCTTCCTCCTGCTTGATCCTCTTCCACTTTGCTAAAGTAGAACTGTACTAAGTAGTAATTGCGTGGAGATCATTCTTTTTTCTCCATGTAACTTCCAACAAGGACAAGATAGGGCAACATGTACTACTACAATGCACATGGCAGTGGCTCACTCAAGAAATGCTTAAAGAAGTTTCCCAAAGAAGGTGACAGCCGTTATGGTTTGCCAGAGAATGTAACCATTGTGAATGAGTTTAACATCTTTACAGTATTTTTTCAAAATGCAAATTTCTCCTGGAAGAGTTGTTTCAAATAGAAAAAGGTTGTTGGGGGAGAGGTGAGTTGCATTAATTGCAGCTGTAAGATTAACTTTCCCATCATACTTCCATACTAAACTGGTAAAGACAGAAGCCACAGGGTTATGAGAAAATAGCAGTTATCAATGGGACCATTTCATTATCTCATTTTTGAAAATAAACTGTAATTTATTTGATTACATTAATCAAAGCTGTAATTTCCCTTCAACAGATATTAGCTGTTTCAAAAGTAATCATTCTAGAAAGATCAGCACTGAAGAGAACAGTCATCACACCATTTAAACTTCAAAGGTTTACCCTTCAAAGTAAACTGGTACATTTATGAATAAAATTACCTGAACCATGTCACTGAGCAAGTCAACATTCTTAAAAACAGTTAACCAAAATTCAGGAATTCCTTTGGGGTCTTCTTTTTCTTCATCCTTTTTCTCATCTTCAATCTTAGCCTTTTCTTTCAATTCCTCCTTGATAAGTGACAGCATACATTATTTAATACATAGATTAGACCTCTTGATAAAGTAGCAAAGGTGTAAAAACCAAAAAGCATACAGTCACCAGATTATTACCTTTAAAGTTTTAGTCTACCTGTGTAAACGTGTGTAAGCACTGCTGTTACCCATAACAAACCTTAATCCCATGAAAATGACTTCTACCATACCCCTCTGAAGAGAACCACTAAGATGACTAAGATCTGTAGGAAAAACCCTTTTAGTGAAAAAAAAATTTTTAACTCATTAAAAATAAAGTCTTAAGCATAGTAAACAAGAAAAGCAACAAATATTAACTTGGTCCAATGCCTCATGCCATGGTGTTCTTAATCAAAATATTATATTCTCTTTACCAAACAACATAAAATAGCAACGCTAGAGAGGTGGAACACTTAACAGCACTGAATGTGAGGCACAGCTCTGCCATTATTCATTGTGGGAAAGTCACTTAGAAACCTCCATTTCTTCACCTGAAAATGGCAACAATCCTCAGCCTATCATGAAGTTAAAAAAGAAAAGCATATAATGAATCTACAAACTAAAAACTACAGGCCGGGTGTGGTGGCTCATGCCTGTAATCCCAGCATTTGGGAGGCTGAGGTGGGCAGATCACTTAAGGTCAGGAGTTCAAGACCAGCCTGGCCAACATGACGAAACCCCATCTCTACTAAAAATAAAAAAATTAACCAGTCATGGTGGTGCACGCCTGTCATCCCAGTTACCGGGAGGCTGAGGCAGGAGAACTGCTTGAACCCAGGAGGTGGAGGTTGCAGTGAGCCGAGATCACGTCACTGCACTCCAGCCAGGACAACAGAGTGAGACTCAAAAAAACTATAAAAATAGGCTGAACACAGTGGCTCAATGGTTCAAGTCCATAATTCCAACACTTTAGGAGGCTGAGGTAGGAAGACTGCTTGAAGCCAGGAGTCGACGACCAGCCTGGGCAAGAAGACTCTGCCTCTACAAAAAAATGTAGAGATTAAGCTGGGCATGGTAGTGTCAGATAGTCCTAGCTACTCGGGAGGCTGAGGTGGGAGGACAGCTTGAGCCCAGGAGTTCAAGGTTGCCATGAGCTATGATCATGCCAGTGCACTCCAGCCTGGGCAAAACCCTGTCTCTTAAACCAAAAAACTATACAATGCAAAGAAATAATGACTTTTTCAGTACAGATGGTGGTGCCACGTTGAATAATAGCTCATCTGCACTATCATTCTTAAAAAAAGAAAAAATATTTCCTAGGTATGAAAATATAACTGATTATGTAGTATTTTATTCCATCATTAAATGCTAAAATTTCTGACAAGTCCTAAGATTTCATCATCTAAAAAACACACTAAAATAAAAGATGATACGAACCGAAATCTCATCTTCTTCGTCTGGTTTCCATTCACATTCTTCTTCCGTAGGTTCATAAATTGCATTAATAATCTCAAATCGCTAAAATGATTTAAAAAAAAAGGCTGTATAAAAACACTGGCATCCAAGCTAAAACCAGTGGTTTCTCACTAAGCAGTCTTATAAATTTAACAAATGCACACCACAACCTTAACTGCTATTATTGATAGCTTCTCCAAGTGCCCCTAAGTAACAATTTCAATGAGAGTTCTACAGACCCCAAGTGTGCTTATATTTCCAGAATTTGTCTTCTAGAATGTTAGATAAATTAAACTAAGTAGGAGAAAGCATTACCTTATCAAATAAAGGCTGATAGAGAACAGCATACTTCCTTTCAAAATCATGAACTTCCTTATAGAATTTGGCTTCTACCTGTGCACATTCAACCAGCAGGTTTTTGAGAGCATTCACTCATCTTTTAACCGCCCTAGGCAGGCTTTCAATGCATCCTGTTGGTGTTTCTACCACACCATCAAGTCTTTCTTGAAGGGCTGCAAGAATCTGAGGATTTTGCATCATCTGAACAGTTAGTGGACGTGCTTTGATTTTTGTTTCTTCACCAGTTTCTTCTTCTACTTCTTCAACGTCATCCAAATCTTGATCAAGTTCAGATTGTCAATGTCTGCCATGTTTTAAGAACTCCAACTATTGGCGGCTAGTATGGGTAGCCAGGCGGCTGCAGCTGCGCAGGTAGTGACCCAGGGTGGCAGCGGTGGCGGGAGGAGCAGGAGGTGGTGCTGTGAGCAGATGGTGCTAAAAAAGAACAAAAGTTTTTTAACTGATCAATTTATTTGAAGTGATATTAATAAAAATACTTCCCATTATTGTAGGGAGACCTTAATGTGTAATAATTAAAAGTCCAGCCTCTAGACCCAGACTACTTGAGTTTCAGTATCAGCTGTGACACTGACTAGCTGTGTGACTGTAGTCAAGGCACTTCATGTCTTTGTGCCTCAGTTTTCTTGTTGTAATATGGGACTAATGCTTAAAATACACTTGGCACATAGAAGGAATTATATAAGCATTAACTATTATTATTATAAGTAGCTTTTATCCAGCGTTTCCTACTTGCCAATCACCGTATTAAGTGCTTTGTGTGTATCATCTCAACTAATCCTCCCAGCAAACCAAAGAAGTAGGTCATATTAGCAACTCTATATGAGGTATTATTACTCTTTACAAATGATGAAGTCATTTACTACTTCACAAATGATGAAATCAAGACTCCAAGAGTTTAAGTAATTTGACCAAGATCAAATAAGGTACAGTCAGAATGTGATACAAGTTTATGAACTCTAGTTACTCTATTATGTTATGCTTGGAGAACCAATTTTAACATGTATTTAGTATTATGAAATCACTCACTTCAGGTCTAGAATGTATTAAATGTATATCCTTGTCACTAGTATCTAACAACCTTCCCACCTAGTCCCTGAGGACTTGAGCACTTGGCTTATGGTATTTCTCTTATCACCCTCTCAGTCCCTTCAATATGTCCCCTGATGGCATAAATATCTATACCACATCATCTGCCAGCACCAGTTAGCATACTAGATCTAATCATTACCTGGAACTGTTCTATGTCCGAAATGGTAAACTCTGATTATCATCAAAGACCTCTTGGTTCTTTCATACTCAATCCTGTAACAACAGCTCTTTAATCTCATACATATCTCCTTTAATCTGTCATTTCTTCCAGTCTGTCATTCTTCTCAAACCTCTTCCACCTATTCCACTGCCTGGATTCTATGATTGATGATTTAAATATTTTCTCACCAGTACCACGTGGTATTTTCCTTCTTGCACAACCCCCAGGAAAACTTCTAAACTGGGTTGGTGTTATACTTTTCCTTCTGTACCTGATTGGTTAAATGTTGATGGAGAAAATCACATAGTCATGCAAGCTCCATCGCTATACATGAATGGTCTCCAACCTCAGCCATGCCCTCAGCATCACTTATCAATTGTCTGATTGATTTTCTACTTTCACTTTTCAGCTCTCATTTTTCCTAATGATTATTCCAAACCTTCACCACCTTCTTCAAACAACTGTTTCAAGTCCCATACCTTGGGTTCAGTAAACAACCTTTCCTCCAAATTCATCAAGATAATTGAGGGCTTTAGTTATCGGAGTTTTAGAAATCCATCCTTGGCTATAACTTTCTGGTTCCATATTCTTCCTGAGAGATCACTTCCACTTTAATGGTATACATATGATTTTATGCTGATGACTTTTAAATCCGTATCTCCATTTGGAGTTCTCTATCTGGTGGACATCTGTGCTTGGAGGCCCCAGAGTGTCTTAGTCTGTTTCTGCTGCTATAACAAAATGCCTTAGATTGGGTAATTTTTAAGCAAGAGAAATTTATTTCTCTGAGTTCTGGAGATTGGGAAATCCAAGACCAAAGTGCCTGCAGATTCAGAGTCTGGTGAATGCTTAGTCCTTACAGATGGTGACCTCTCTGTATCCTCCCATGACAGAAGGGACAGAAGGGGTTAGTTACCTCCTTGAAGCCCTTTTATAAGGTCAGAAATCTTGCTCATGAGGGTGGCCCTCATGACTTAGTCAGCTTCTAAAGTCCCCATCTCTTAATACTATCACATTGACAATTAAGTTTCTTTTTTTTTTAGATGGAGTCTCACTCGGTTGCCCAGGCTG
>CAUYLG010021082.1:0-41485 GCA_963573385.1 Cacajao melanocephalus | reverse complement strand
TCTTTTCTTTTTTTGAAATATAACATACATAAAGAAAAGTACATGTGTGTATTTTTTTCAGGATTTTTTTTTTTTTTTTTTTTTTAAGATGGGGTTTCACCATGATGGCCAGGCTGGTCTTGAACTCCTGACCTCAGGTGATCCACCCACCTCGGCCTCCCAAAGTGCTAGGATTACAGGCGTGAGCCACCACACCCGGCCTTTTTTAAGGGTTTTCAAACTTCTTAGTAAAAAAAATAAATTAGGAATGTAAATATTGTGTTTCGTTATTGGAAATGTGCTTGAGGCATTGACAATAAAAGAAAAAAAAATTTCACCAGAATGAATTTGGAATTGCGAGACCTATCTATTATTTCTGTAGTTTCCAGCTTTTTCTCAATGAACCTGCTCTATGAAGAAGAATGCAAACTACTTACAATCACCTATGAATGGCAAAATGTGAGTCATCTGAACACATTCTTGCAAGGCAACTTCACATCTGACTAATGTGGTTCTGGCACTCTCCCACTGATGAGAAGGTGCTGACAAGCTCTCTGGTGCACCCTCTCTTAATAGGAAGTAACACCTATTAGTTAGAGTCAATACAAAGTAACACTTACTCTTTTTGTATATAATAGTGCAAACCTTTGACTATAATAAGGCATGAGACCAGTGGTTCTCAAATATCTTTGAGTACATAAATCTCACCTAGACGGCTTCTTACGCACGAAAATTCTTTGACCTCATCCCCAGAAGACCAAAGCTAGAGAACAGGCCCAGGAATGTGATGGTTCATGAGTCACAGACTACTCCAGGTGTAACACTATATTAGACACTACAGAGCCGGGCGCTATGGCTCACGCCTGTAATCCCAGCACTTTGGGAGGTCAAGGCAGGAGGATCACCTTAAGATCACGAGTTCGAGACCAGCTTGGCCAACATGGTGAAACCCCATCTCTACGAAAATGACAAAAATTAGCCAGGCGTGGTGGCAGGCACCTGTAATCCCAGCTACTCAGGAGGCTGCAGCAGGAGGGTCACTTGAACCCTGGAGGCAGAGGTTGCAGTGAGCTGAGTTCATGTCATCGCACTCCAGTCTGGGCGACAACAGCAAAACTTCGTCTAAAAAAGGAAAACAGACACTACAGAAATGACAAAGGCTGTAACCAATCTTATTTCATTTGAGTTGTTTTTCCATCAGTTAGCAAAGAAAATGGAAAGCAATTCACAAAACTGGAGTTTAAAAAAACACACTTATTTTTTTGATACGGAGTTTCGCTCTTGTTGCCCAGGCTAGAGTCCAACGGCGCCATCTTGGCTCCCCACAACCGCTGCCTTCCAGGGTTCAAGCAATTCTCCTGCATCAGCCTCTTGAGTAGCTGGGATTACAGGCATGCGCCACCACTCCCGGCTAAGTTTTTGTATTTTAAGTAAAGACGGGGTTTTTTCATGTTGGTAAGATTTGCCTCAAATTTACAATCTCAGGTGATCCACCTGCCTCGGCCTCCCAAAGTCCTGGGATTACAGGCACGAGCCACCGCACCCAGCCAAAACACACATTTTTTAAAAGGTTCAATCTTTCTCGTGAGCAAAGAAACAAGAAGTACAAATCATACTACTGCAATGTACTTCTCTGGTGTGGGATGTTGATAGTGGGAAGAGGCTACGCATGTGTGGGGGCAGAGAGTATACTTTCTGCTCAATTTTGCCGTGAACCAAAAAATGCTCTCAAAAAAAAAGTCTATGTTTTAAAACCTCAAAAATAGCATTTTCACTTATTAAAGAAGCAAATATTTTAAATTTATAATCCTAAAAAGTATATCAAAAATCAAAAAGGTTTCAGCATCTTCTGCTTGCCTAAAAAATAGAAATAAAAAAGGCACAGCTGGCCCTTCCCAATACAACTTTTCTGGAGAGCAATGCCACAAAATATATATTCATAATGTTCATCACCTTTGACCCAGTAACTCTAGTTCTTGCAATTATATTAAGGGAAATAATAAGAAAAATGTATGCACAAAGATGTCTTCACAGTGTGATACACATGTCAAGTATTTTACAAGGTAGATTATTATGTAAATGCTAAGAGGTTCACAAAGTGCTTTTAGCAACAAGGGAAAGTGTGTACAATTTAATATTAAGCAAAAAGGAAGTGTAGAAAATAAATATGCAGCATGACTCCAGCTGTGTATTAAGATGCATACAAAACAACTAGAAAGTGAATGTTTCGCTTATTTCTAGGGTAGGATTATGGCTTATTCTTTTTTTTGTATTTCCCACAATGGACATACATTACTTTTATAGCAAGCTGTGCTTTAAAAAAAATGCTTAGCGATTTAAAAAAAAGCCCATTTAACTCTCCAAATTCTTATGCAGATGAATAAGGTATTGCATCGGAAGTGCTCTGGGCTGGGTGTGGTGGCTCACTCCTGTAATCCCAGCACTCTACGAGGCTGAGGCAGGAGGATTGCTTGAGCCCAGGAGTTTGAGACTAGCCTGGGCAACATGGTAAAATCCAATCTCTACACAATTTTTTTTTTTAATTAGCCAAGACTTGTGATGCACACCTCTGGTCCTAGCTACTCAGGGGGCTGAGGCAAGAGGGTCACTTGGACCCCGGAGGCAGAGGCTGCAGTGAGCCATGTTCCCGCCACTGCACTCCAGCCTGGGTGACAGAGCAAGACTCTGTCTCAAAAAATAAATGAATAAAAATTTAAGAAAGAAGTGCTTTGAAGAATACACAGAAAAGACTTCTACCTGACCTTAACAAAGTATTCATGTTACTAGAAAATAACAAGAAAACAGAAGGTGTTAGAGAGCTTATTATTTAAAGAAATTCTAGGCCGGGCGTGGTGGTTCATACCTGTAATCCCGACACTTTGGGAGGCCAAGGCAGGCGGCACAAAGTCAGGAGTTTGAGATCAGCCTGACCAACATGGTAAAACCTCGTCTCTGCTAAAAACACAAAAATTAGCTGGGCTTGGTAGTGTGCACCTGTAATCCCAGCTACTCAGGAGGCTGAGGCAAGAGAATTGCTTGAACCTGGGAGGCAGAGGTTGTAGTAAGCCAAGATCGCGCCACTGCATTCCAGCCTGGGCAACAGAGCAAGACTCTCTCAAAAAAAAAAAAAAGAAAGAAAAGAAAAAGGAAAAGAAAGAAAAAAATTCTAGAATGAAAATGTAGAAAAGTAATTCCTTTGTAAAGTCAATAATGTTCCAAATTTGTCACTTTGGAACAATATATCATCATGATGCATTTATTTTAAAAAAAAGACTCTATCCTTATATATGGCATTAATTCTCCATTATTTTCAATTAAATTCAAAGAACTTGGCACACCTATTGTGTGCTGAGCACCAGGCATACCTTCAGGGAGCTCAGCTGCAGCAAGAAAAACTAAAGGGTGATAAGTGCATTGTCCAGGTCCACACAATAAACCTGCCTCACACAAGCACGGAGCAGAAGCTGGCCACGTTGAAAAAGTGATGTCCCAAGTCTTCATTTATTTTTTCAAAGATACGGCCTATCTTTTAAAAATCTCCCTTTCCAAGGCAGCCTGGAATAGGGACTTCAGTGGGAGCTTAAATGTGCTATATAGGTGTTTATGCAAAGGTGATGACAACCAATCCCCTGGGACACGTAAGCCACCCAGACAGGCCAGCATTGCCAGAACAACCAAGAAAGAAACAGCTCTCCACATTCCTCCTTCTCCAACTCTTCCTAGATTGGGAATGATGTGAAATGAGGAAATGTAATTTCAAATCACCTAGAGAAAGACCCAACTACAGCAGAACAGAGAATTATAAGGTAATAATTCCCCTATGGGGCTTTTTACCACAGTTCCAGCCTCATATGTCAAATTACCTTCTTGGCATTACCAACATTTGATGGAAATTTCTCCCTCCAATATGCAGGAAGTCCTGTCAGCTCTATCTCCAAAATCAACCCAGAATCCATCCACTTCTCTCCATCTCCACCATGCCATGCCTCTCCCTGAACCTTGAGGTAGCCCCCTAACTGGTCTCCCTGCTTCAATTCTTGCTCCCCTAAAATCCTTCTCCACGAAGTAGCCAGCGTGATCTTTTTCAAACATAAATCAGTCTATAGCCACAAGAGGCAAGGGCTTTTATCTGTGTTTTATTCGCTAATGTAGCCCCAGCACCAAGAATGGGAGTGGATTATTGAAATTCCTTGGCTGAACACTAAATAATGTCCTTCCCATGTCCAAACTCCAAACTTGATATCACAGCCTTCAAGTCTCATGAGCTGCCCTTCCCCCAGCTCACAACACTCTATCCACTGGTCCTCTCTCTGCTCCTTAAACGTGCCACGCCTCTTCCTGCTTATGGCGTCGGGACCTGCACTTCCCTCGCTCTGGAGTGGTCTCCCTGGGTATCTCCTCCCTCAGCACCACCCCCTTGGCTTGGCTGGCCCCAGTCTTAGTTCACATGTCACTTTACTCCCTGATCATTCTTTCTTTTCTTTTCTTTTTTTTTTTGAGATACAGTCTTGCTCTGTTGCCCAGGCTGGAGTACAGTGGTACAATCTCAGCTCACCACAACCCCCACCTCCCAGGTTCCAGCAATTCTCCTGCCTCAGCCTCCTGAGTAGCTGAGATTACAGGGGCATGCGCCACCATGCCCAGCTAATTTTTGTATTTTTTAATAGAGACAGGGTTTCACTATGTTGGTCAGGTTGTTCTAGAACTCCTGACCTCGTGATCTGCCCACCTCGGCCTCCCGAAGTACTGCAACCTCTGCCTCCTGGGTTCAAGCATTTCTCCTCCATCACCCTCCCGAGTAGCTGGGACTACAGGCGCGCAGCTAATTTTTGTATTTTTAGTAGAGACATGGTTTCACAATATAGGTCAGGCTGGTCTTAAACTCCCGACCACATGATCCAACCACTTTGGCTTCCCAAAGTTCTGGGATTATAAGGCTGAGCCACCACGCCCGGCCACCATCCTTTCTAAGACAGCCCCACAGTCACTCTCCATCACATACTCTCATCGGAGCTCTTGACGTCAGCTAACAGCACCTTGGTTACTTAGCAGTGACTGCTCTACACCCCACTGGAATGTGCAGGAGGACTAAGATCAGAGGCCTTGTGTGCTTGGGTCATTACTGCAGCCCCACTGCCTCTAACAATGCCTGGGTTTTAGTGGGTAACTGAGTGACTTATCAATTAATTTAGCTCCATGTTCTAGGATCCCATCTTCTGAGGTGAAGGCTTAGAGATATCTCTAGCTGTCCATCCTGTGTTTGGTTTAAGCTGTTACCAGTCCCTTAGATTTGAGCTGTTATCAATCTCTGGTGCCCAGACACGATCGGGTCCTCGAAGAGGACTCAGATAAGCTAAAATGTACTGGAGACAGAGCAGACACCAGAACACTAATTTATCAATTTACATTGAAAAACCTCTGTCAACAGAACTGAACAAATATTCAAATTCCATTCAATTCAGTGTCTTCTCCCCCAGAATCAAGTCACACGACAAGCCAAATCTAGTGGGTAGAATGAAAACAAAATGAATTTGGTTGATAATCACCGAAACCCCTCCACTGATATACCTGTTTCAGTAGAACCAGATCACAGAGCTGCAGGCTGAAATTCCCTTTTTAAGTAAAACGCATGAAATCCAGTAGCCAAAACTCTTCCCTCATTGGCAGTACTGGAAGCACACCTAACCAAGGTCCTGTATGTCAGGCCAACTACATGTTAACATCACTGTCTACGCCTCTGCTTTGCCATGTTAATAAAGCCCAATGCTGCACTCATCTCACCACTCAAGTTTAGAAACTCCAGTAATTCATTTGCAAATTATTAACTAGCAAACTATGTGTGATATATTCAATTAGATGATGAGGGCTTGATACAGTTTCCCATAACCCAACTAGGTCAAAGCCAACATTCCAAGCCATAAGGACATTATGAAGTTGAGCACAAGGGAACTAGAAGTAGGTCTGCAGACTCTAACCAGGCAGGTAGCAGAACCCACTGCATGATTTCCAAAGGCTCAGAGACACAGCTAAAGCCATAAAAAGACATGGGGGTCCAAGCTACTTCCCCCAGCCATCAAACAGGCATGGAAGAGAAAGCTTACCACCAATAAAAACGCTATGGACTACTCACCAGGGCTCGGCTTCCAGAGATTGATAATGACTTAAAATAAACACAGTATGGATAATCCAGACATGTATAATTCATAGTTGACTCTATTACTTCCTCTAAATTTATAATGACGGTGATAATTTGTGGAAAGTTTCTGAGGAATAAATAATTGATAAGCTTCTCCATATCACAAGGCAAACTGCTAACAGAGACTGTGGATGGAGACGTATTAAAACAATAAATTCTTCCATTCAACATTTATCAAGCACTTACTGTGTACTAGTATACCTCAAGAACTTACTGTGTACCGGTATACCAGAGTCATCTGTTTTGACATTGGAATCTGCTGAAAGAATATGAGCAATAATTATAGGGTCCTGGAAGGGGGCAAGGAGACCCAGAGCCTTTGATTATGAAACATTTATTGAGCTCCTACTATGTCTTAGGTGCTAAAAATAGAAACATTAAGACTCCGTTCTAGCTCTTGAGGATCACATAGGGTAATGATTTGACAATATATTGTACTTTTTTTCCAGTGTATCACTGTGTTCACAACCACGTAATAGAAAATCATAACGACAGCCGGGCACAGTGGCTCACACCTGTAATCCCAGCACTTTGGAAGGCTGAGGTAGGTGGATCACCTGAAGTTGGGAGTTCGAGACCAGTCTGACCAACATGGAGAAACCTCGTCTCTACTAAAAATACAAAATTAGCCGGGCATGGTGACGCATGCCTGAAATCCCAGCTACTCCGGAGGCTGAGGCAGGAGAATTGCTTGAACCTGGGAGGCCATGAGCCGATACCACGCCATTGCACTCCACCCTGAGCAACAAGAGCAAAACTATGTCTCAAAAAAAAAAAAAAGAAAGAAAAATAATAATAATTTGACTAGTTCTATCAGGGTCCAAGAGTAAGCTTCACATCTTAAGAAGGGCTTCACCTTTACTTTCGTAATATAAAATCACCTGCAGGAATGATTCTCACAAATCAAATAAACCAGTAAAATTTTACTGAGTGAACTGAAAAACAGCTATAAAACAGCAATAATAATAAAAACCCAGGCAATTTATAGAATATATCCATCAAGAATCTATAAATAAAAAATATACCTTTCATATCATTGAAATACAATTTAAATATCTTAAAAAGCAATTTAAATATCTGCTTTCAAACTGATACTACAAATATCAGGGTTTTTTTGTTTTTTGGGTTTGTTTTTGTTTGAGTCAGAGTCTCACTCTGTCGCCCAGGCTGGAGGGCAGTGGCGCAAACTTGCCTCACTGTAATCTCTGCCTCTTAGGTCGAAGGGATTTTCCTGCCTCAGCCTCCTGAGTAGCAGGGATTGTGTCGCCCACCACAACGCCCGGTTAATTTTTGTGGGGTGTTTTTTTGATGGAGTCTCACTCTTGTTGCCCAGGCTGGAGTGCAGTGGTATGATCTCGGCTCACTGTAACCTCTGCCTCCCGGGTTCAAGCGATTCTCCTGCCTCAGCCTCCCCAGTAGCTGGGATTACAGGCATGAGCCACCACATGTGGCTAATTTTGTATTTGTAGTAGAGAAGGGGTTTCTCCATATTGGTCAGGATGGTCTCGAACTCCTGATCTCACGTGATCCGCCTGTCTTGGCCTCCCAAAATGCTGGGATTACAGGTGTGAGCCACCGCGCCCAGCCAAATTTTTGTGTTTTTAATAGAGATGGGGTTTCACCATATTGGCCAGGCTGGTCTTAAACTCATGACCTGGTGATCTGCAAACCTCAGCCTCCCAAAGTGCTGGGATTACAGGTGTGAGCCACCACTCCCAGCCAAGTATCCATTTTATTTTATACCCACACTCCAAATATTTATTTTTATTAATTTATTTTTGATACGGAGTCTTGCTCTGTTGCCCAGGCTGGAGTCCAGTGTCACGATCCAAGGTCACTGCAACCTCTGCCTCCCAGGTTCAAGCAAGTCTCCTGCCTCAGCCTCCCAAGTAGCTGCGATTACAGGCACATGCCCCAAAGCCCAGCTAATTTTGTATTTTTAGTAGAGACAGGGTTTCACCATGTTGACCAGGCTGCTCTCTTAGTCCTGACCTCAAGTGATCTGCCCGCCTCAGCCTCCCAAAGTGCTGCGATTATGGTGCCTGGCCCCAATTTTTATATTACTTACTAATATATTACTTACTAATACTAAAAGACTTCCTTTTAGTACTTTTTAAATTTTACCCTACATCATTATGGACTGAATGTTTGTGTCCTCCAAAAATTCTTATGTTGACCAAGGGTGGTAGCTCATGCCTGTAATCCCAGCACTTTGGGAGACCAAGGAGGGAGGATCACTTGAGCCCAGGAGGGTGAGGCTACAGTGAGCCATGATCACACCACTGTATTCCAGCCAGAGTGGAAAGCAAGACCCAGTCTAAAAACAAAAAAAAATTGTATGTTAAAACCCTAACCCTTCATGAGATGGTATTAGGAGGCAGGACCTGTAGGAGGTGATTAGGTAATGAGGGTAGAATCTTCATGAATGAGATTAGTACCCTTAAAAGAAGAGCTTGCTTCTGCTCTCTGCTCTCTGCCCAGTAAGGATACAAAAAGACAACCATCTACAATTCAGGAAGCAGGGTCTCATCAGACACTGGATCAATCAGCACCTTGACCTTGGACTTCTTAGTCTCCAGCATCATGAGAAAGAAATTTCTGTTGTTTAAACTACCCAGTCTATGGTAACTTGTCATGGCAGCCTAAACTAAGACCACCGTGATTTCATTTTAATGAAGTTTGGCTATAAGACAGCCATTCTGATCTGTCATCAAGCATCCTAATATGTTTAGGTAGACATGCTTAGGTCCATAATACATGCAAATCAATATAAATAGTGTTTCATATTGGAGTCTTAAATTTCTAAACTTCCTTCTTGTTACTTTGTCATCATATATAGTTACTATCAGTTGTAAAAAAGTAAACACTCAAATACAAACTAAATTTTTTGCCAAATTTAGATTTTACACAGTTTTCCCTGTCTATCATGGAAATCATCACTTGCAAAATTGCACACTCCAAAAATATATGTAAATATAAAAGACTGCTGTCTGGTTAAGGCAAGAATAACCATTACATAAAACGTGTTTCTGATGTTGGGAAAACAGCAAAATTGAAATTACTTTCTCACTGCATTGTAAATTGTTCAAAAATCATCTTAAAGAAACATATTTAGGCTGGGCGCGGTGGCTCACTCCTGTAATCCCAGCACTTTGGGAGGCTTAGGTGGGCGGATCACCTGACATCTGGAGTTTAAGACCAGCTGACCAACATAAAGAAACCACATCTCTACTAAAAATACAAAAAAAAAGTAGCGTGTGCCTGTAATCCCAGCTACTCAGGAGGCTGAGGCAGCAGAATCGCTTGAACCCAAGATGCGGAGGTTGCAGTGAGCCGAGATGGCACCACTGCACTCCAGCCTGGGTGACAGAGTGAGACTCCGTCTCAAAAAATACAAATGAAAATAAATAAAATAAAATGGTTCTGGCCATCGGAGTAGTACATAAGAGCTACCAAATAGGAAATTATTCCCTGGATCCCAGAGTTGCAGCTAAAATACTATCACCTCTTACACTGACAGAAAAATTAAGACCAGAGTTTCCTAAGGGTAGAGTTATACTGTGCTTTTACCTGGAGGGGACAGTAATGCCAGAATAGATTGATTCCTATGTCTAGTCTTCCCCCACCCCTATAAGCAAAGGGAACAGAGCTGAGTTCCCACAGGGAAGTGCTGGGTATTGTAAGAATGGGGAAGTAACACCATTTTCTAATATGAAGCACGGGGGAAGTTTGTATTTTTTGTGACATACCTTAGCCCCCTCTTATCTGCAGGGGTATGCTCCAAGACTTCCAGTGGATGTCCGAAACTGCAAATTAACACCAAACCCTACATGTACTATGTTTGTTTGATATGATAATGAAGACAACAGTTGAGCAACTAACAGGCAGATAGCATATACAGTGTGGACAAAGGAGTGATTCGTGTCCCACCCAAGCTGGGCAGTGAGAGATGTCATCACACTACTCAGAATGGCACACAATTTAAAACTTATGAATTGTTGGCTGGGCAAGGTGGCTTCACACCTATAATCTCAGCACTTTGGGAGGCCAAGGCAGGCAGATCACGAGGTCAGGAGTTCAAGACCAGCCTGACTAACATGGTGAAATCCTGTCTTCACTAAAAATACAAAAAATTAGCTGGGCATGGTGGCAGACACCTGTAATCCAAGCTACTCAGGAGGCTGAGGCAGGAGAATTGCTTGAACATGGGGGGCGGAGGTTGCAGTGAGTGGAGACCACACCACTGTACTTCAGCCTGGGCAACAGAGCAAGACTCCACCTCAAAAAAAAATACAAAAATTAGCTGGGCATGGTGGCGGGTGCCTCAGGAGGCTGAGACACGAGAATTGCTTGAACCCAGGAGATGGAGGTTACAGTGAGCCAAGACTGCGCAATTGGACTCCAGCCTGGCCGATAAGAGTGAAACTCCATCTCAAAAAAATAAAAAAATTAAAAAAACTTATAAATTGTTAATTTATGAAAATTTCCATTTAATGTTTCCAGATCACGGTCGGCCACAGGTAACTGAAATTGCAGAGAGTGAAGCCACAGATAAAACTGTACTTCTTCGCCAGTGATTGAGCAGATGGGAACCTGAGAATTCTTATGGATCCCCATCACTTTGATTTTACCTGTCTTTAGATTTGGACACAGCAGATCTATCAGTCTCTTGATGGATCTGAAATCCCTTTCAAAACTGAGATGTTTGGCCGGGTGTGGTGGCTCACGCCTGTAATCCAAGCACTTTGGAGGCCAAGGCAAGCGGATCATCTGAGGTAGGGAGTTCAAGACCAGCCTGACCAACATGGTGAAACACCATCTTTAAAAAGAAACTGAGAGGTTCAAGTTGGGGTTCTTTGGGTTTGTACAGTTGTCAACCTAGGGTTGCTTAGTTTTCAGCCTCTGGGATAAAACTGCCTCAGCACCCAAAATTAAAACTGAAAAGATCATTCTTAATATAGATACCAGTGTCCAAACACAAGTAAATTATTTACAGCTATTTTGTAAACTTTCTACATTCCTCTGAGGTCATTACACTTCTTTAGTTGCAAGTAATTGACCTGACTAACTTAAGGAGATAAATGGAATTTATTGGACAACACAGCAAGACTCCTGTCTCTACAAAAAATAAAATAATAAACTGGGCATGGTGGCCTGTCCCTGTAGTCTTAGGTCCTGAGGAGGCTGAGGTGGGAGGATCAGTTGAGCCCAGGAGTTAGAGGCTGCAGTGAGCTACGATGATACCACTGCACTCCAGCCCGGATGACAGCCGTACTGTCTCCAGAAAAAGAAAAAAAAAAGGAAGAGGAGAAAGGTGCGCACAACGAACAGGGAAGCTGAGTTAGGCAGGTTGAGAAGAAGATACAAAGTGAATTCCCTGAGGTCCAATCAGCAGGAACTGCTAGCCAGTATCCCACAGGCAAAGTGGCTGCAAGGAAGGTACTATGGCCATTTCCAGCCTTTGAATCAGCCTGCTCAGGCTTTTGTTTTGGTTTTGTTGGGTTTGGTTTTGGTTTTTAAGATAGCATCTCCCTCTGTCACCCATGCTGGAGTACACTGGCATGACCGTGGCTCACTGCAGCCCTGACCACCCAGGTTCAACGAATGCTCCCCGCTCAGCCTCTTAAAGTGCTGGGGTTACAGGTGTGAGTCACCACGCCCAGCCCAGCCTCCTCAGGTTTTAAATTCCAGGAAGGGAGGGTCCCAGTGCTCTGGCCTGAGTTATGGGCCTCAACCCCTAAAAAGGGGATAAGGCAATCTGATTATTAGCCATGCCTTTCTCTTCAATGAAAGAAAGGTAAATCCAAAAAGAAATCAAATTGCTATGACCAAAAGAAATCGAAAAGGATACCGTCAGTCACCAAAGCAACAAAGATCCATTGCACTTTCTTACTAACAAATACACATTTTCTTTAAACATCATAAGAAGTATATACTAGAACTCTTAGAACTCTGAAGACCAATGCACATCAATTAGGATATACTTCTGAGTGAACCTTTGTCCTTGGTAAACATATGTGAAATCTCAAAGAATAGTGAAATTTGGTAACCATGTATATAGGCAAGAGCCAAGAGGCACAAGCTTGGTGAGAATTATCAAAAAAGGCCAGGTACAGGCTCATGCCTATAATCCCAGCACTCTGGGAGGCAGAGGCAGGAGTTCAAGACCACCCTGGGCAACATAGCAAGACCTCATCTCTACAAAAAATAAAGATAAGAAAAATTAGCTGGGCATGGTAGCACATGTCTGCAGTTCCAGCTACTCAGAGGCTGAAGTTGGAGGATCACTTGAGCCCAGGTGTTCAAGGCGTCAGTGAGTTATGATGATTGTACCACTGCACTCCAGCCTGGGTGACAGAGATTTTGTTCTCTAAAAAAAGAACGTGAATTGTGCAAACAGTACTCATAAAGGAGCTGGAATACCTATGCTGACATCAGAAAGAATGGACTTTAAGATAAGAAATATTACAAGAGACACAGAGAGACCTTTTATGGCAAAAGGGTCAATACATTAGGCAGATATATGCAATTATAAATGTATATGAGCCTAACAACAGTGCCCAAACACATGAAGCAAAAACTGACAAAACTGGAAGAAGAAACCTACAATTCAGCAATTAGAGTTAGATATTTCAATAACTAATAGAACAAGAAAGAAAATCAGTAAGAATACAGAAGGCCACCAAACAAGTCTCAAAAATTTTGAAGAGATAAAAAATATACAAAGTATGTTCTCAGCCAGGTGTGGTGACTCATGCCTGTAATCCTACCACTTTGGGAAGCTGAGGCAGGAGGATCACTTGAGCCCAGAACTTCAAGACCAACCTGGGCAACATGGCAAAACCCCATCTCTACAAACAAATTAGCTGGGTATGGTGGCATGCACCTGTAGTTCCAGCTACTCAGAAGGCTGAGGTAGAAAGATCACTTGAGCCCACAAGGTTGAGGCCGCAGTGAGCTGTGATTGAGCCACTCCACTTCAAGCCTAGGCAACAGAGGAAAACCCTGTATTAAAAAAAAAAAAAAAAAAAAAAAAGGATGTTCTCCATGCCCAACCAAAAACCATAAAATTTGTATGGAACGACAAAAGACCCTGAATAGCCAAAGCAACTCTAAGCAAAAAGAACAAAGCCAGGGTGGGGCACGGTGGCTCATACCTGTAATTCCAGCACTTTGGGAGGCTGAGGCAGGTAGATCCCCTGAGGTCAGAAGTTCGAGACCAGCCTAGCCAACATGGTGAAACCCCATCTCTACTGAAAATACAACAATTAGCCAGGCCGGATGACGTGTTCCTATAATCCCAGCTACTGGGGAGGCTCAGGTCAGAAAAACACTTGAACCTGGGAGGCAGAGGTTGCAGTGAGCCAAGATCACAACACTGCACTCTAGCCTGGGCAAGAGTAAGACTTTATCTAAATAAAATAAAATAAAATATAAAAGAACAAAGTCAGAGGCATCATACTACCAGACCTCAAAATATACTACATAGATATAGTAATCAAAACAGCATGGTACTGGCATTAAAACAGACACATAGAACAATGGAAGAGAAAAGAGAACCCAGAAATTAATCCACATGTCTACAGCTAACTGATTTTGGACAAAGGTGCCAAGAACATTCATTGGGGAAAAAACAAATCTTCAATAAATGGTGCTGGGAAAACTGGATATCCGTATGTAGAAGAAATAAACTAGGCCACACCTCTCACCCTATAAAAAAAATAAACTCCAAATGGAACAAAGGCCTAAATGTAAGGCCCAATATGATAAAATTGTATATAGAAGAAAACATAGGGGAAACACTTCAGGACATTGGTCTAGGAAAAGATTTTATTAATAAAACCTCAAAAGCACAGACCACAAAAGCAAAAATAAATAAATGGATTATATCAAACAAAAAGGATTCTGCACAGTAAACAAAACAATCAACAAAGTAAAAAGACAACCTACAGAATGGGAGAAAATACCTGCAAACTACTCATCCAGTAGGGGATTAATATCCAGAATACAGAAGGAACTCAAACATCTCAACAGCCAAAAACAATCCAATTTTTTAAATGGGTAAATGATTTGAACACATATTTCTCAAAAGAAGACACACGAATGGCAAACAAATATATGAAAAAGGCCCAATATCACTAATCATCAGGGAAATGCAAATCAAAATCACGACGAGGTAACATTTCACTCCAGTTATAATGGCTGTTACCAAAACACAAAAAGTATCAAATGCTGGCAAGGATGCAGAGAAAAGGGAGCTCTTATACACTGTTGGCGGGAATATAAACTAGTACAGCCACTATGGAGAAAAGTATGGAGGTTCCTCAAAAAAATTATAAATAGAACTACCATATGATCCAGCAATCCCACTACTGGGAATTTATCCAAAGGAAAGGAAATCAGTACATTGAAGAGACATCTGCACCCCCATGTTTATTGCAGCACTATTCATAATAGCCAAGATATGGACTCAAACCTGGGTGTCCAATAATGGATGAATGGATAAAGACAATGTGGTGTATATACACAACAGAATACTATCGGCCATAAAAAAGAACAAAATTGTGTCTTTTGCAGCAACACGGATAGAACAGCAGGACATTATGTTATGTGAAATAAGCCAGGAACAGAAAGTTAAACACTGCATGTTCTTACTCATATGTGAAAGCTAAAAAAAGTTCATCTCAAAGAAGTAAAAATTAGAATAGAGAATACTAGAGCATGAGAAGGGTAGGGGGAAGGGAAGGAAATACAGCAATTTGTTAAAGGACACAAAATTACCTTGATCTGGTCACTGCACACTACATGTATTGAAACATCACTATGTACCCCATGAATATATATAATTATTGTCAATTTAAAAATGTTTTGATTAAAAACAAAAACAAAAAACCTGACAAAATTAACAAAACAAAGACTTCCTTCCTTGAACAATCAGACACAGTATTAAGATGGCAATTCTCCCCAAATAGATCTAGACATTATTTCTTTTTATTATCATTAATATTTTTAGAGAAAGGTAGGATCTCACTATGTTGCTCAGGCTGGTCTCAAATTCCTTGGCTCAAGTGATTCTCCTATCTCTGCCTCCCAAAGTGCTGGGATTACAGGTGTGAGCCACTGCACCCAGCATTTTAAAAATCTATACATGCAAAGCAATCTGTATAAAAGTCACTTTTTAATATAAACTGATAAGCTAATCCTAAAATTTGAATGATTATGCAATGGACAAAGACTAGCCAAAACCACTTTTTAAAAAGAACAAAGTTGGAGAACTTACATTACCTTATTTCAAAAATATACTCTAAAACTAGAAATCAAGACAATGTGGTATTGACATAAAGAAAATCATACAGATTAGTGGAATACAGAAATAAACCCTTATGTTTTATGGTCAATTGATTTTCAACAAAAGGACAAACAGGAAAAGAACAGATTTTCTGAGGATAGCAAGATGGAAAAAAAAAATAACTTAGACCCTTACCTCACAGCATATACAAAAATTATCTCAAAATGATTCACAGACCTATGAGTATAAACTGAGAATCTTGAATTAAACACAGGAGAAAATCTTTGTGATCTTGAGTTAATAAGCAAATAGTTGTAAAGACACAACACCAGAAGAACAAATCTTACAAGAAAAAAATGAATGCTGGACTTCATTAAAACTAAAAATGTTCACACTTCAAAAGACACTATTAAAAAGATGAAAATAAAAACCACAGAATAGGAGAAAATGTTTGTAAATCAATATCTGATAAGGGACTTGTCTCTAAACTACATAAAAACTTGCATAAGTTCTCAATAATATGACAAATAACCCAAGGTAAAAATGAATTCTGATACATGCTACATTATGGAGGACCTTGAAAACATTATGCTAAGTAAAAAAAGCCAGACACAAAAGGACACATTATTGTATTATGCCACTTATATGAAGTAGCTAGAATAAGCAAATTCATGAGGCCTGAAAATACAATAGAGGTCAGCAGGAGCTGAGGGGAAAGTGGAGTGGGGAGTTACTTTTTAATAGGAACAAAGTTTCAGTTTAAAATGATGGAAATCTTTTGGAAATAGACAGTAATGATTGCCCAACATTGTGAATGTACTTAATATCACTAGATTATATACTTAAAATGGTTAAAATGGTAACTTTTTTCCCACAATGAAGAAAATATAATTCTTAAAAAATGGACGGAAGACTTACATAGACACTTCACCAACAAAGACACACAAATGATCAATAAGCATATGAAAAGGTGTTCAAGATCATTAGTCATTAGGAAAGTACAAATTAAAACCACAACGAGATACCAGTACACATCCACTAGAATGACTCCAATAAAAACAGATAATGCCAAGTACTGCTGAGGCAGTAGAGAAACTAGAACCTTCATACGCTGCTTGTGGGATTGTAAAATGTTATAGCTACTTTGGAAAATTAGTTGGCTATGTTTTTAAAAGTTAAACATAAGCTCACTGTAAAACCCAGCAATTCCACTCCTAGTAATTTACCCAAGAGAAATAAAGACATATTTTCATATCAAAGACCTGTCTCAGTGTTCACAGCAGCTTTACTCGTAAAAGCTAAGAACTGGAAACAATCCAAATGCCCATCAGTTCATGAATGGATAAACAGAATGTAGCATACCCAGAAAACAGAGTATTACTCAGACATAAAAAGGGATATGATACATGTAGGATATGCCTGAACCCCAAAAATATTATGCTAAATGAGAGAACTTACACTACCTTATTTCAAAAATGTACTCTAAAACTTTTTTTTAGAGCCACCAGGCTGGGCCCAGTGGCTCACATCTGTAATCCTGGCACTTTGGGAGGCTGAGGCAGACAGATCGCTTGAGTCCAGAAGTTCAAACCCCACCTGGGCAACATAGTGAGACTCTGCCGCTACAAAAAATACTACTTTATGATGAACCTTGTAGTATTAAAATTAGCTGGGCATGATGATGTGCGCCTATAGTCCCAGCTACTTGGGAGGCCCATGTAGGAGGATCGGTAGAGCCTGGGAGGTCAAGGCTTTAGTAAGCAATGATTTCACCACTGCATTCAAAAACAAAAAGAGAAAAAAGAAAAGAAGCCAGATGCAAAAGAATTCATATTATAGGATTCCATTTATATGAAATGTGTGGAAAAGACCAATTTCTAGAGATACAAAGTAGATGAGTGGTTGCCTAGGGCTGGGGTGGAGGTAGAAATTGACTGCAAATAGACTTATGTGAATTTTGGGAAGGTGATAGCAGTGTCCTAAAATTGAATCATGTTGAGGTTGCACAATTTTATAAAGTTACTAAAAATCATTAAATTGTACACTTTTTGTGACTTTTACATTATAACTCAATAAAGCCGTTAAAATAAATAAGTGAACACAAATCTGACAATGGAAAAAAAAGAAATGAGGTTTAATTTTAGGAAGCATAATTCAGATATAATCACCATGTCAGGAAACAGATGTTTTCCTTAATCTAGCCATATATCTATTATTCATATATTTAATAATTACATGTGAAAGATATGAACATTGTGTAGTGAGGGAAACCCAAGCCCTAAATGACCTGAAGCTTTCTGAACTAAAGTGTGTGGTCCCTGTGCTTGCTTAATAAATAGCAATAAATTTACCAATTCTAAAAATAAATAATATTGGCCTTTTATTGCTCTCATTTCAAATAAAACTGCAGCAATAAAAAGGGGAGTTTGAGAAGCAATTCAAATTCCTCAACTGTTTGAGCAGTAAACTGTATTACATATAATCATTATGACCTAGAACCATTTAATCTGAAGCAACAAAGGCTGACCTTAGTAATTGACTTAATAGCTGTCTACAATCAAAGACATGAAAGATTTTACAGTGAAACTATTTCATTAGTTTTTCCCTCTCTTCATTAAGAGCCAAATGAAATAAAGTGATTTAATAATCAGCAAGGTAAATTTAGATTAAACATAACAGTGACAGTAACTGTTATCAAATACTGGAATAAATTTAATTAAGATATTTCTGCAAGCTGTCTCCTTGGCGATCATTAAGAATAGACAAGACAGACAGCTTTGTTCTAAATGCATTACTGCCTGGAAGGTAGGAATTAGACCTGGGTGACCTCCTGACGTGGAGCAATTTTGTGGAAAGGGGCATAGGCCACCTGACTTTTGCACACCTTACCTCAATATCCCGATTAAGTTGCTTCACTATGGCAGTTATGTTTCTGATATGCTCCTCCAAGAAAAGCCTGGCCAAGCGGTCACCTCCCCCTTTGTTTTGCATTTTCTGCAAACTGTTGACAATGTCATCTTTAATCCGAAAGGCATGCTCTACAAGGGCAGCAGTGGTTTTCTCATGGCAGAGGATCCTGTCTTCCAGTTGCTCCACGAGGCTTACAGATGAGTATGGTGCCATGGTCAGGGACTGGCTGTGTCGGGGCATGGTTCTCACTCGCCTACAGAAAAGAACCATGAGGGTTGTTAGTTGGGAAAAAATAATTTTTAAAGCCAGATTCAGGCCAGGCGCGGTGGCTCACGCCTGTAATCCCAGCACTTTAGGAGGCAAAGGTAGGCAGATCACCTGAGATCAGGAGTTCGAGACTAGCCTGAGACATGGAGAAACCCCATGTTTAGTAGACATGGAGAAACCCCGTGTCTACTAAAAATACAAAATTAGCCAGGCATCGTGGCTCACGCCTGTAATCCCAGCTACTCGGGAGGCTGAGGCAAGAGAATTGCTTGAACCCAGGAGGCAGAGTTTGCAGTGAGCCAAGATTGCACCATTGCACTCTAGCCTGGACCACAAGAGAGAAACAGTCCCCTCTCCCCACACAAAAAAAAGCCAGATTCAAAACTTCCCAGAGAAGTTTAGAAATACAAATTATCTATACCTACAAGCTAAACAGGGTTTGAGGCAGGATTTCTGCCTAAAAGAGTTTTCTTCACGAGCTAGGAAAGATCTTTAAATAATCATGCCCACAGACTTAACTGTGCTAGAAGCGGTCTCCATGACTTCCAAGAGCAGGAGCCTGGCAGAATTGGGCACACAGATATGTCTCCCCAATATGATCTGTGTTATCAATATCAAGTTGATTAACAAAGTCTCCTAACATGCTCTCCTTCTCCTCCCTCTCTGAAACAATGGTTACAAACTCAATGCCTACATGGGTCAGGCAGGCGACATAAATGAGAGAAACATGCTACGAATGAGGCAATAGGGAGTGTTGGGGACTTTGGAGAACTAGAAAGAGTATTTCTCAGCTAAAGGGAGCCACAGTTCTGATCCACCCATGAGCGACTATCAGGGATTTCAGGTCCCTTTTTCAAGATCATCTGATATTTCAAGAAGAGCTTGTAAATCCAGACTTGTATGTGAAATCGCCTGATTTTGAAATGTTAACGATTAATTTAAAAAGTATTTAAGGCCAGTGCAGGGGTTCACACCTGTCATCCCAACACTTTGGGTGTCTTGAGGCGGGAGGATCACTTGAGCCCAGGAGTTCAAGATCAGCCAGGGCAACACAGCAAGACCCTATTTCTACAAAAAATTATTTAAAAATTAGCTGGGCATGGTGGCACATACCTACAGTCCCAGCTACTCAGGAGACTAGGAGGGAGATCACCTAAGCCCAGGAAGTCGAGGCTGCATGGAGCTGTGACTGTGCCACTGCACTCCAGCCTAGGCAACAGAGTGAGATCCTGGCTCCAAAAAAAGTATTTAAGAACATGCAGGCCAAGCAACGTACTTCCATGAGCCAATTTTGGCTGACAGGCCCCTACTCTGCAACTTGTGATTTAAAAAGCTTAACAGGGATGTTAGCCTCAAGCCCCCAGAGTTATATTTTACTCT
This sequence comes from Cacajao melanocephalus, assembly GCA_963573385.1. Classification (NCBI taxonomy): domain Eukaryota; kingdom Metazoa; phylum Chordata; class Mammalia; order Primates; family Pitheciidae; genus Cacajao; species Cacajao melanocephalus. The sequence continues at coordinate 21,464 of CAUYLG010021082.1, read as the reverse complement.
CGACAAGAAACTCAACCCTACTATAAGACTACTGTGAAATCTCTACTTCTTGGGGTCACTGAGTGGTCTACAGCATCCTATAAATTGAAAACTAGAGGACACAATAGTGCTTCTCTTGCCCTTGAACAAAACCATTCTTGAATAATGTTAACAGCCCAAGCTTTCCTTTACAACTATCACACCCACGAGCAGCCCCCATGGGATGAGTGGAAAGGAAAAGTATACCTTAGATGCATATTTTCCATATATTATACCTTTCCTTGGTGACACGAGAAGGAAATACAGTGCTCCGTTGGGCCATTTTCTTTTTAATAATTCACATCTGTTGAAAAAATAAGCAATAAATTATTTAACAGTTTATATCCAGAACTTAACCTCAAAAGCTTATTATTAAGTTGCTAAGTGGATCATAAACTATGTTGAAACACTGACCAGTTACATTATTAAATGCCTGATATCTTATATATGAAATAAACAGCATATGTTACCAAATAAGAAAAAAGCAATCAAGCAAAATCAAAGCACTTCTGAAATTAATACTGCTAAGCCTTGCTAGAGAGATCAACAAGGATTGTGAAACAGAGTTTCCTGAAGTTTCCTCACTCCAAATCTGCATCTAGGCTTGAGAAACCACTTTAACAGAAACTAGAGAGTCTTTAAAGGTCTTATTCAATCTTATACTTCTCTGTAGAAATTTGCAGGAAACTATCTCGGTAAATTTGATCTCAGGAAAGTTTTGCTACTAATTCCATGGTAAATAAAGAGCACTTATTTCTGAATTAATCTCAAATAAAACAGCACATGATCAGTGTGACCTGATTTGTCGGAACCTATCTATCCACCAAGGGAATAAGAATCATATTCTTCATTAGAACTTTAAAACTTTATAATAAGATAAAATCATTCATATTTCAGCTTGCATATAAGGAACATTTGGTCATCACAACTCATTAGTAATGTGAAAAACACTAATGGATGTTTAAAATATTTCATTATTTAGGTTCCTCAATACTGCCACAATTGCCTTAAAACAATGAATGCCTACTAACCATGATCTGATTCCATAATTAATTCTCACTTAGACGCTGGATTCAGAAAGCATTTCTGATTGAAATCACTGTTTTGGCATCATGTCTCTAGTGTTTTATTTTTGGAGTTTCAAAATGTGAACATTTCACTTTCTTAGACAAAGAATTTTATACAAATTACATTTAGAGAAAAAAAAAAGTCATTCATGCCAAATAATCTATGGTGCCCGAAGAGTTCTTCAGTGTCAAAGAGAAGAACTTCTGCCATGTAGACTTACAGTAGCCCTTCCTTATCTACAGGGGATACAATTCCAAGACCCCCAGTGGATGCCTGAAACCGAACCCTATACATACTGTTTTTTCCTACATATATATATATGTACACACACACACACACACACACACACACACACACACCCATGATTAACTTTAATTTGTAAATTAGGCACAGAACTCTTGCACTTTGGGGCCATTATGAAGCAAAATAAGGGTTACTTGGTCACAAGCACTGCAATACCCCAATAGTCAATCTGATAACAGAGATGGCTATTAAGTGACTCACAGGGCCAGGTGTATGCAGCCTGGATACGCTGGACGAGGGAATGATTTCCCTTCTGGGCAGGAGGGAGCAAGATAGCACAAGATTTCATCACACTACCCAGAACAGCACACAATTTAAAACTTATGAATTGTTTATTTCCAGAATTTTTAATTTAATAGTTTTGACTGTGGTTGACCTTGGATAATATAGAAAGTGAAATCATCGATAAGGGGGTACTACTGTAAATAAAATTAGGACAGTGTGGAAAATGCTGTTATTTAAACTCATAGAATCTTTACAATTTTAAAGTTGTAAAACAGCTCATTTGAGATATTAATGTACAGAATAGCCTAACTTAAGAAACCTGTTTTTGGCTTCTATTAGGTAATTAAGTAACCTAACTCAGAAAAACAAAAATCCCTTCCCTCAGGGGAAGTCATCTAAACCAACCAGAAAACGGGTTCTGGCTCATGCCTGTAATCCCAGCACTTGGGGAGGCCGAAGGTGGCCAATTGCTTGAGCCCAGGAGTTCCAACCCAGGAGTTCAAGGCCAGCTGGGCAACATGGCGAAACCCCATCTCTAGAAAACATACAAAATTAGCCAAGCATACTGATGCACTCCTGTAGTCCCAGCTACTCTGGAGGCCACTCAGGAGGATCACCTGAGCCCGGGAAGGTTGAAGCTGCAGTAAGCCATGATGGCGCCACTGTACTCCAGCCTGGGCAGCAGAGGAGACCCTGTCTCAAAAACAAACAAACAAAAACAAAAACAATGGGTTAAGTGGCTAACCCTATGAACAAAAACACATGGGGAGGGAAAACAGGAGAGGTGTCGATTTTTCCTGGGTAGCAGCTAGGTCAGGAAGAAATGATGGAAATGAAAAGGCTTTCCCAAAGTAGGGGATGGAGAGGTTATTCACACCTTCTCTCCAACCCTCCAGCCTCTACTTCCTTTCTTCTGAACATACTCTGGCCTGCCTAACCTGTTCTTCCAGCCTCATATTTGGCCACTCCCTACCACATTCACCTGCTCCAGTCACCCTGAGCCTCCTCCCCCTGCCACCCCACCCACCACCATCCTTGGATATGTCCTTCACTCTCCTGCCATCACACCTCTGCGCATGTGCTCTATGGGAAACGCCCTTCCCACCACTGCCAGCCTAGAAAAGTCATGCACTCTTTAAGGCCCCACCAGACCTTCCTGTCTATAAAATGACTCTCTCTCTTTTGTATTTCTCTAGCTCTTTATCTGTTTATATACTATTTATTATGTTCTATTCTTTTTTTTTTTACACGGAGTCTCACTCTGTCACCCAAGCTGGAGTGCAGTGGCACAATCTCAGCTCAATGAAACCTCCACCTCCCTGGTTTAAGCAGTTCCCCTGCCTCAGCATCCCGAGTAGCTGGGATTACAGGCACACACCACCACGCCTGGCTAATTTTTTGTATTTTAGTACAGATGGGGTTTCATCATGTTAGCCAGGATGCTCCCAATCTCCTGACCTCATGATCCTCCCGCCTCGGCCTCCCAAAGTGCTGGAATTACAAGCATGAGCCACCACACCCAGCTAATTTTTTGTATTTTAGTAGAGACGGGGTTCCATCACATTGGCCAGACTGGTCTCGAAGTCCTGACCTCAGGCAATCTGCTCGCCTCAGCCTCCCAAAGTGCTGGAATTACAGGTGTGAGCCACCTTGCACAGCCACTCTATTCTTTTTAGTTGTTTAATAGTCTAGCTCCCCTACTAAACAACATGCTCCTTAAGGGCATGTTTGAAATTTTAACAGACACAGAGCTGACCTGGAAGTATCCATCTATGTTTGTTCATGAATGAGTGAATGACCAGCACTTCCCGATCAGAAACCACAGCAATAAAGGTATAAAACAATACAGTTTAGTTTTTTTTGTTTTGTTTTGTTTTGTTTTAATAAAGACAGGGTTTCACCATGTTGGTCAGGCTGGTCTCGAACTCCTGACCTCGTGATCCGCCCGCCTCGGCCTCCCAAAGTGCTGGGATTACAGGCGTGAGCCACTGCACCCGGCCTCTACAGTTTAGTTTAAAAGTATAATTATTTACCAAGCCTGAATCTTCAATATTAGACACTCAGTAAGTATCTGAAAGAATTGAGACTTTGGCATCCCCTTCTCTGAAGGTCATTTCATCTACCTGAACACAGCCACAAAACCCAAGCCACATGACTGATTATCAGAGATGGCTTTTCAGAAGCAAGTCCTCCTAAGCGCTATGCAGTTCTATGACAGGAAATTTCATAAGGCATGAGCTCACAAGATACATTATTCAGAATGGGTGCCCTTTAACAATGTGGTGAGGATCCGCATATCTGGCAGGTCGCTGGGTTTGTTAGCATCACGATTATTTGACAGAACATGGGATCTATATTGCAGATGAATAAAGACTGATAATGAATAAGTCACAGAATTAAATAACCTCTCAAGCAGTGGTTGCAGATCTTCCCATTGTTAATTCTGGCTTACCTGCCTGAGGTTATCAACTCCTGTACATTTATAAATCTGATCTCTGATATCACAAGTTGGTCTACAACCTTAACACACAGGTCTGGGTTTCATGCTGTTTTGATTGTGCTGTGATTCCACTATTTTAAACAATATACTAAACAATCTCCACGTTATAAGGTTTTAAAATTGGGGGAAGTTGGGGAAAGGGACAAGTAGGTTAAGCAAGAAGAGAAGAATGGGAAAAAATAAGAAAAAAAAAATATATGAGCCAGGCTCTGTGGCCTGTAATCCCAGCACTTTGGGAGGTTGAGGTGAGTGGATCGCTTGAGCTCAGGAGTTCGAGACCAGCCTGGGCAACGTGGTGAAACGCCACCTCTCCAAAAAAAAAAAAAAAAAAATTAGCCACGTGTCATGGCACCTGCCTGTAGTCCCAGCTACCTGGGAGGCTAAGGTGCAAGGATTTCTAGAGTACAGGAATTTGAGACCAGCCTAGGCAACATAGCAAACCTCATCTCTACAAAAAAAAAAAAAATTTGCTGGGGGTGGTGGTGTGCACCTGTATTTCCGGCTACCTGGGAGGCTAAGGTGGGAAAATCACCTGAGCCTGGAAGGTCAAAGCTGCAATAAGCCATAACTGTACCACCGCACTCTAGCCTGGAAGACAGAGTAAGACTCTGCCTTAAAAAAAGAAAAAAGAAAGAAATCAAAATGCTCAAAATATGCAATATATAAATACAATTCAGGAGTTCACTGAAGAGTAAAGTGAAATGCTACTATCTAAATCAAAATTATTATTTGTGATTATGAGGATTCTGTGAAGGGAGAAACAAAAAAAGGAAGTAGATATAGTGGAATTTCACCTCCAATTGGAACCAGACCAGGTAAGTCAGCCCCCTGATAATCTTTGATAGCCCTAATAATGCTAATCTAAAACCATAACATTGGAATCCATGATGCTGAAACGTGATGATCAAAACATGGTCCCTGCTGTGGTAGACAAGACTCATTAGGTACGCCCCCGCCCACCCCTACCATCCTTGTCTCTTGGTGTTCACACCTTGCATGGTCCTCTCCCTTTGAGTGTGGGTGCGACCTGTGACTTGCTTGTAACCAAGAGAACACAGCATCCAGGGGCCAGCCAACTGACAGTCACCTGTGCTCAGTGGGCAGCTGGAGTCAGCTGGGGTTCTAATACCAAATTACATAGGGTGTAATTCTGTTCACTGGAAAGAGAATATTTATTTTATAATCTAAGCTTTAAGTCTAAATAGATTTCCAAATACCTGTCTTGCTTGGCAAATCTTAAAAGAATATTGAAGGATAATAACTTGAACAAATGTTTTTGTTGTTGTTTTAATATATGTAACATTGGCTCTGTTCTGGCCAGTGGAAGCAAATTATAAAATAAATCTCATTTGCAACAAGAAATAAAATCCCCAGAGACACCATTTCATCACATCAGACTGGTGAAAATCAAGTCTGATAAGATCAAGTACTGACAAGAATACATACGGAACAACAGGAACACCAGATGGGAGTGTGAATTGACACTACCACTTTAGAAAGCAATGTTCAATATCTAGTAAAGCAGAATATGCACAAACCTAATGGTCTAATAATTCTACTAGTAAAAAATCCTCAAAAAACTTTCCAAATATGTTCTTAAGGAGACATTTGCAAGAATACTTAAGGTAGCATTGTTTCTAATAGCAAAAAATTGAGTAGCAGGGAATGAACACCCACTATTAGAAAAATGGAGGAATATATTGTGATATATTCATGCAATGAAAAAACAAATAGTATTGAAAATAAATGAATTAGCGGCCAGGTGCAGTGGCTCAGGCCTGTAATCCCAGCACTGTGGGAGGCCAAGGTGGCAGACCATTTCAGCCCAGGAGTGGGCCTGGGCAACACGGCAACCCCATCTCCACAGACACACACATGCAAAAATTATCTGGATGTGGTGGCACACACCTATTGTCCCAGCTACTGGGGAGGCTGAGGTGGGAGGATCACCTGAGCCTGGGGAGGTCAAGGCTGCAGTGAGTAGTGAGCTGTGATCTCGCCATGGCACTCCAGCCTGCGCAATGAGATTTTGTCTCCAAAAAAAAAAAAAGGAAAGAAAGAGAAAAAGAAATGAATTATAATTATAATTACAAGTCCCAAGGTAAATAAATCTTACAACTATACTAAGTTTAAAAAAGTAAGCTGAAGGAGGATATGGACACTATACAATGTCATTTTTACAAAGGTTCAAAATATGCCAAATTTGTAACATCTAAAGATGAATGCGGAAATGACAAACACTAAATCAGGGTCATATTTCTCACTGAGTGACAAATAGAAGGGAACAGATAGAATACAGTGGGAGCTTTGACTAAATGTATCTTTTACTTCTTAAACTGAATTTTTCACTGTATCATTCAGAAAGAAATAAAATTACTTTTTCCTGCCCCCACTTTAAAAAAAAATATGTAAAGACGAAGAGTTCAAAGGGGCGTCAAATTGTTAGACTCTCCAGGGCATGTACAGAACTCATTTTTTTTTTTTTTTTAAAGATGGGGTTTCACCATGATGACCAGGCTGGTCTTGAACTCCTGACCTCAGGTGATCCACCCACCTTGGCCTCCCAAAGTGCTAGGATTACAGGCGTAAGCCACCACGTCTGGCCAGAACTCACTTTTGCCCTGTACATTCTAGGACCATGAAACTGGGATTCCATGGCAAAAGTAACTATCTCCATCAAGTCTCTACCCTTAAAGCATTTTATCCATACTTAATACTATGTGATCTTAACTAGATGGCAATATTTCTATAAATGGCTATTGGTTAAATGTCCAACAATAGAAGAGCAGTGAATTAGAGCACAACACATCCAATCAAAAGAACATCAATAGCTGTCAAGGCATGGTGGATTACATGCCTATAATCCCAACATTTTCAGAGACTGAGGCAGGATGATCACTTCAGGCCAGGATCTTGAGACCAGCCTGTGCAACACAGCAATGACCCCATCTCTACAAGAAAATAACAATAAAAAATAAATTAGTCAGTCATGGTGGCGACCATCTGTGGTCCAAGATACTCAGGGGCCTAAGGCAAGAAGATCACTTGAGCCCAGGAGTTCAAGGCTGTATGACACTGCACTCCAGCCTGGGTAACAGAGCTAGCTAGATCTTGGCTCTAAAACAAAAAACAAAAACACCCTAAGAACATAGATATGTATTTATGTCCTTGCTATAATGTTAAGGTAAAAAATAAAAATAAAAAAACTCACCATGGTGGATTTATAGTAAACTTTACTTATTGATTGATTGATTGATTGATCGTTCTAACCATCCTACAATGCACAATAGTACATATTATTTAGAACTACAATGAGGGCCTGGTAACCAGAGCTTTGCTCCAAACCACCACAATTTAGACGGTGCAAACATTTTGACTCATAAGTTTAAAGGACCCTGCAATTTTTTGTTTCCAGGCAGAGTCTCGCTCTGTGGCCCAGGCTGGAGTGCAGGGGCGTGATGTCTGCTCACTGCAACATCCACCTCCCAGGTTCAAGTGATTCTTGTGCCTCAGCCTCCCGAGTAGCTGGGATTACAGGTGGCTGCCACCACACCCAGCTGATTTTTGTATTTTTAGTAGAGACGGGGTTTCGCCATGTTGCACATGCTGGTCTCAAACGCCTGACCTCATGTGATCTGCCCACCTAGGCCTCCCAAAGTGCTGGGATTACAGGCCTGAGCCACCACACCCATCCAACCCTGCAAATTTTGAAGTTCTCCACCACCACTACCACTGTCACCATTACCATATCCTGATCCTGTTGCTCCTCCGCCTTCCCTTTCTCCTCACATTAAGACGACTGCTTCACCATGGGCCAGTAGAGATGAATGAAGCAGGAGACTCAAGGTCAAGGACAAGGCAACCAGTGCCCTGCTGTGTGCCCAGGCCACCAATTATCTCTCTCCTGTATCTGAGGCCCCCTCCCTCCATCCCTAAATGCCTCCATGGTCCTGAGGCTACCTTTAATGCTGCTTTCTCTACCCTTCCTTCCCACAACCTCCCACCAAATTTCCCCATGCCAAATTGCTGGAATTATCTCTGTGGTGTGGATAGTTGGTATCCGGCCAAATCACGTATTTTGGTAAAAGAAGGAAAAGGGCTGCGCAACTGAGGTCAGGATGCCTAATTTCCCAAGCCAATGTATCTAGATTGACAAGGCCAAAGGAAGGACCACTGCTAACAGCAGGAGCTTTCTATAAATTAACCACAGCATCCCAATTGGGGAAGTACCTCCAAATTATGTGCAAAGGAAATGAAAATAGTGCAAATAAGCACACTCTGCCTCCTTCTTCATAGGCAGCTCAACTCTCCTCACTCCTGACCAGAATTTTTGAGACTAGCTGAGCAGTCCTTGGAAGAAATATACTCGGCTAGCATACTGAGGGATGCACATGGCATTATGGTTGTGAGGCAGCTCTGAGGAAATGTGGGTAAGTCATCAAGGCTTTGCATGGTCGCTAAGACACTGGGCGTCCTCACACAGAAATATCCATCCTTAGTCCAACAGTAGATGTAGCTCACCTGATACATCTTGACATTTTCCCAACCATGCATTACTTCGGCAACCCAGAAATCCTACAACTAACTTGGAGAGGGTGAGGCAAGGATTCTAGCCCTAGAAGTATTAGTATAACCATATCTTTTAAAAGAGTGGAAAGAAATAAATTGAAATGTAAATGTAAATAGTGGCACTGGGTACATTTTTACTCTGCTTTTCCTTATTTTCAAAATGCTTAAACAAGTGTGCTATTTTCACAATGACAAAAATGTAAATGAAAACTTCTTGAAGAAAAGAATGAACCAGTGAATGACAAGAACAACAAAAAGCATAAATTCCTCATTTACAGCTATCGAAACCAAGAAACAAGCCTGATTCTGGGCTTCAAAGACAATGGTTTAATGAAAAGAAGTTTGCTATCAATTTTTACTTTTGCTTCCTTGTGGGCACAGAACTAGGCTTGAGGTTGCTGCTCTCCTCAAAGCTGGGACTGAAGCCTGGATCTCTTGTGCATCAGGAAATCAGCATGTTGTACAGGTCCAGTGGTTCTGGCGTGCTGCCAGCACAGTATTCCAAAAACTGCCAGCACAGTTCCAGAAAAAGGGCAAGTCCCTCCTCGAAGTCCCAGAGCAGATACTTTGAATGCCCTTTGTCAAAATGGCCTTGAGTCCGCTTAGAAAGACTTGCATTCTTTCCCCTTCATTCTATTGCATTCACAAAGGGAATTCTGTTGGAGGTAGAAGGTGAGGGGTGATATGCTTCTGACCCATCAAGATGAACTTAACGTTTACAACATTTACAGTGTTCTTCCAGCTAGTGCAGAGATTCTTGCATAACTGAAAGGAGGCAGTCAATCTCCAATACACACGTGACCTCTGTCAGGTCCACACAGATTTACAGACAGACCCCTAGAATCCAAGGACTGGTCACTGATGTTGCTTCAATCCACTTTCCACAACTGAGAATGATGTTAACATTTTTAGGAGAACGCTTGCAAAAACAGATTGGTTTTTGTTCTCATCTATTAATAACAGCTATTTTGAAATGCTATTTAAATCTTCTATTGTTATTTGAACTTTTCGTGGATTATGTCTCCCCAGCTGAGCTGCTGTGGGACAGCAGGAACCACTGCCTACATGAACCTGGATTCTCCAGGAAGCCTAGCCCAGCGTCTCTTCACGGACACTCATACATATCTGTTCATTTGCCTTTTTGTTTTCATGATTGAGTTGCTCTGCCTAGATGACATCTCAATTGCTGACTGAGGGTGCCCTTCCAGCTGTGAGCTCGGCGCAAGGCTGGAGGTCACCCTGCAGTGTGCTCAGGCACTGTCACCAAAAAAGAAGTCATTACTTTTAGGGTGTTTTATTATGATCGTCAGCAATATTTGGCGACTTTTCTTTCTAGCATTAGAAAAGACACACTAGCAAACGTTAAAAAAGGAATCTACCAAGTGCAACAGATAGAAGAGAAAAAATATTATTAAAAGCCCATGTAAACTCTCTACCTACTAAACCAGGAGGGGAAAGCACGATTCTGTGTACTCCCATGCAGACAGAATGCTGGTGGTGACTTTTGGTTCCACCCTCTATGAATCACTGGCTGAAAAGCGAAGAATTTAGGCTTAGAAGAAAGATCTAGTCTCTAGTCTCTGCCCTTTTTCTCACACTCAGAGAGAGGAGGCTGGAGTTCTCTGCTTAACATGGGAGTCTTTTACTCTTTTACGTGGAGTAACGACTTGAGTGCAGCACATTAATTTTATAACTAGTTTAGGAGCAGGGAAGGACTTTTGAGTTTTTGCAGAGATAATTAAAAATGGGGGAGAAAAGAAATCTGAAATAAACAAAAAACAAGCTGAAGGCACCAGGGGTTTCTGAATAACATCTTCCCGGTTCAACAATTTTAAGAATTCCATAATGCGAAAGCAACTCCCACACATTCTCTCCCACATAAACACGCTTTTTATTTAAGCCACACTCAGCGACGGCAGCAGAATCTCTTGCCTGCATTTCTGTGGTTGCTTCATCCAGGGAGAACGTCATCTCCACAAACGCATTCTGAAGAGGGGCAGGGGGTGACCCCTGATCAGCAAGTGCAGATACCTTCAGGGAGGAAGGCTGCAGTTCCCCGTAAGCTCAGCAGCTCTCCACCCAGAAATCTGAGTTTCTCACCACACCAAGATCTGACTTTCAACCTCAAGTACCAATGTTCCTTTAGTAGCAACTGAAAATTTTAGGCTTTTTGACATTTATCAACCAGCATATTCCTGTAATTTTCCTGGTGTACCAGAAAGAGGTAATTATGTTCTGATAAACCATTTTATTATCCCTGATAACTACATTTTAAAAATAACAGGAACCACTGAGCTATGGAAGGGAGTTGACAAAAGACCACCAAGGCATAAACAACAATTGGGTTTTCTCTTTTTGCAAAAATCACCTGCTTTTATATGAAAAACTCATGGAACATAAAATCACATCCAGTAAGTCCAAAAATAAAATAAAATAGTTAATAGGGAGAAGGAGGTAGTAGAAGAGTTATTAAGAGAGAGGAACAGACAGACAGAGTGAAATACGGGAAAAGAGAGAGAGTGAGTGGAAAGGGAGAGGCAGTGCTGAAGGACAGCAGAGGAGAGAAAGGAGGCCAGACAGCCAGAGGAGGCAGGTCGTTCCATGGCTCCCAGGGAGGAAGGGAGCCCGAGAAATTACTCCTCACACATTCAGCTGCTCATTGGGGTGTGAAGAACTAGATGGGCCATTTTTAATATGCTATGTTAGGTTTCTCTACTCTTTTTTAAAAAAATCAAATATGCTCTTTCTTTGTCTTGACACATACACACAACGTTAAGATGTCATCAGGGAAGAATCATTTTTTCCATTTACAACATGAAAATGCTTCTCAAATTATCCACCGTTTTACTAAAAAGATCCTATTTTGAGCCAACACCCACCTGACTCTTCGGGTAAGGCATGGGTCTCACATCCACCATCGCATACCACGTGCTAGCAGGCAGCTCTACAGTTCTTCTGTGCACTTGCTTAATGAGTTCAGCAAATAATTTAGTCCAGTCAACAAATATTCATTGAGCCTCTACAGTGCTGAACAAGGCACAGCCCCCGCACTGCAGGCACTTCCATTCTGCAGGGAAATAACACCCTGTGCAAGGATGGAGGGGCTGGTGAGTGCCACTGGGCAGAAGGCAGGCGCCGTTTGAACAGAGCCCTCAGGAAAAGCATTTGAGGAGCAGGCACTGAGTCTGATATTCAAAGGGGTAAATGATGTGAGTTCAGAGCAGCATGAGAAGGGATGCAGAGGTGGGCAAAGCAGAGGAAATACTGATTGGTGAGGACTCTGGGACCCTTGGGTCCTTGTTGCTAAGCCGTGGCCGATGAAGCTGCAACAGTTGATTGAGGCCAGTGTGCACAGGCCTTCACTCCACAACTGCCCCGAACAGAAGAGAGACAGCAGGTGCAGAAAGGAAGGGACGAATGGAGGGAGACTGTGCAGGGGACACCTCAACTTGACTCCGTGACCGGCTGGATGTGGGAGTGCAAGGAGCAGAAAGTCAGAACAACCCCAGGGGTTCAAGCCCTGGTTACGGAGAAGAGGATGACGGCACTAACATCATCAAGGAACGCACTGAGAGGGACACACAACACTACTCATGAGAAACATCAGACAAGGCCAAGGTAAAGGGCATCCCGCTACATAACTGGCCGGCACCCTTCAAAAGCGTCAAGGTTCATGGAGACAAAAAGACTGGGAAACAGTCCCAGATTAGAGGAAATGAAAGGGGCCTGATCACGAATGTTAACACAAGATCCTGCATTGGATCCTGGACCCTGGGTTGGATCCTGGACCAGAAAAGATCTTTTTTGTAAAGATCTTTTTGGGCAGGCGCGGTTGTTCACGCCTGTAATCCCAGCACTTTGCGAGGCCGAAGCGGATGGATCACCTGAGTTCAGGAGTTCAAAACCAGCCTGGCCAACATGGTGACACCCCGTCTCTACAAAATTACAAAAGTTAGCTGGGCATGATGACAGGTGCCTGTAATCCCAGCTACTCGGGAGGCTGAGGCAGAAGAAACGCTTGAACCCGGGACACGGAGGTTGCAGTGAGCCGAGACTGCGCCATTAGGCTCCAGCTTGGGCAACAGAGCAAGACTCTGTCTCAAAAACAAAACAAAACAAAAAAATAAAGATCTTTCTTCTCCTCTTTTGCCATGAAGGACATTATTAGGTCAATAGATGACACCTGAATAAAGTCTGTTGATTAGATAATAGTCCTGAATGCTAATTTTCTGATTTTGGCACTTATACAAGAAAATGTCCCTTTTAAAAGGAAATAGACACTTGAGTACTTAGGAGACAAAGGTGTATCATGTCTACAACTTACTCTGAAATGGTTCAGGGAAAATGACATATGCATGTATGTGCGTGTGTATGCAGACGTGTGTATATATGGGTGTGTATAACACACAGACACAGAGAGAACGAGAGAGAATACGATAGAGTAAGAAAGGTAAAGCAAGCGTGGTGAAATATATATTTAGAGAATTTGGCTGAAAGGTATATTGGAAATTATTTTAATTATTGCAACTTTTCTATAAATTTGAATTATTCAAAGTAAAAGGTTTAAAAAGCGGGGGAAATGATTACAGAAGCCAGGATGACAAAATAGAGACAAAGCAGTCAGGCTTCTGGTATTACATTCTGGGTGAAATTTGGGAGAGAGCTCAGGGCCCCAAATGCAGATTTGAAGTTAGCTGGGGGCCCTGAGTAAACAGGGTCAGAAGTGGGGCTCTAAGGTCAGACGGCAGGAGTCCCTTTCCCGGGTGTGCTCCTTGAAAGCAGTGCCTTCAGTTATTCAAATCTCCCTCAACTTCAACTTCTGCACCTACACAGGAGTAATCAGAGTCTCTGCCTCACAGAGTTGGAGGATTAGAGGACGTAGTACAAGTGGGCGAGGGCATCCAGTTAAGGCGCGGGGAAAGCACCCAGTGCTCTTTAACTACTACTGCAGGCTCAGAGGTGAGGCTGGGGCAGGGAGAAGGGAGGAGGGAAAGGAAATGAAACACCAAGGGCAGGATCTCACAGCATCCCTGTGTCTGAAGCCAGGAAGAGAAAGGAAACAAATGAGGTTCGAGTGGGCCTGGACAGTCAGCGTCACGGAGACAGGGAGAGAGAGGGGCACGAAGGGCTGACTGCCGCCAGGAGACACAGGGCAGGGACCAAGCAGTGGAAGGACAGGGCAAAGGCCTCAGATCTGCAGCCAGGACACCTCTGCCAGAGCCCGTCGAGGAAGCAGTTTCAACAGAAAGATGAGGGTGAAAGCAGAATAGGTGAGTGGGCAAAGAAGAGAAACGGAGGACAGAGCAGCAGGCTCAAGAACTGTGCTGCCCCATACAGTAGACACTGGCCCTATGTGACTACTTCAACCAGATTTAAATTGGTTTCGAATCTACTAAAATGAAAAACTTGGTTCCTCAGTCACACCAGCCACACTTTGTGTGCTTAATAGCCACATGTGAATAAGTGACTACTATATGGGACAGTGCAGATATAAAATATTTTTCTGACCACAGAAAATTCTATCGCACAGAGCAAGGACCCTAACCCTACCATGCTTTCTTATGGGAAGCGTAACCTGTATGGTGGAACGAGGGTTGGGGCAGAGTAGGAAAGGACCAAAGACACTGGACAAGGGGAATCAAAAATGCAGCCAGTTCCCAAAAGAGGCGAGAAGGAAGGAATCAAGTCCAGGGAAAGAAGACTGTGGAGTACATTCGGATTAACCTTGGGGAAGGGACTTGCAGACATTTTCTTCCTTTGAGAAAGAGGAAATAAAGGACAAAGAGAGGAAGAAAAAGATGCTTGGGGTCAGTGAAGAAGGTAAAGTGGGAATTTATCTGGTGAAATTAGAGCCAGAGTAAAGTTTTAGTGGAACCTGTCCAAAGGTCTTGGTGACTTCCTCCTGGATAATGTGGCAGGCTGGGAGAAGAATAAGCAGGTAACGGGGGTGGTGATTTTGGAGCGAGGACTAGAATATGAGAAGCCCAACACATTTAAACAAAGGATTCCCGGATTCCAGGCAGAACGGAAATGGCTAGCAACCTATACACCCCAAGTGGAGAAACAGTCACAGAGGGGCTGAAGGATTGGAACAGCAAGTGATTACGGCACCAGAGCCCTCAGCAATGGTTAAAATCCAGAGCAGTCGCTGCGTGGTATCAACTAAGTAGGCTGAAGTCCAAGTTCAAGATCTCTAAGGTTTAGTCTTGTTCAAGACTGAACAAGTCCAAGATGTTAGTTGAAGCAAAGTGGAAACTGAGGCTATAAGGAATTGATGTTGAGGAACTTCAAGGTCAAAGAATTAAGAGAGCTTCAACACAAACCCCAAAGTCACTGGCAGGAGACAAAGCAGAGAAGAGAATGAAGCCAGTTGCTCACATTATTTGCTTATCACTTTTTTGCAGCATCAAGTGAAGAGATTGCCACTGATGTACCTGGGTGTACATCAGAAATTGCCCAGAGTTAGTTGTTGTTGTTGTTTTTTTCTCCCTCTCTCTTTATCCTCTCCTGCTGCTCCTCCTTTTGGGGTTTGTTTTTAAAATAGGGATTTTATAAATAAACACATACATACATACATTAAATAGGGATTTTTCAGTCTTACTCCTCCCACCACCGCCCCAGCCCCCAATGATTCTAATTTGGTATATTTGAGGGAGTCCAAATGAGGGAATGTGTTCTCTTTCTGGGTCCACAAGGGGGCGTAGTTTTAAGGGCAAGAACTTTCCCAGCGCCATGCCCCCTCTCCCACCTCTCTCCATCCAGGAGATTTAACGGTCTATGTTTGAATTTCGTGGGCTCGGGAAGAAACTAAGAGTCAATCACTCCAGCGAAAGTTCTCAGGAATTCCTTTCATTGGCCTGGGGTCTTAGAGAAGGTGGCGTTCCTCCCAGGTTAAAAGTCCCCTTCTTCCACACCCCTTCTGACTCTATGTTTGGGTCCCCTTCCATGAACACTCTCTGCATGGAAACCATCTTTCTCTCTCCTGGGTTTCCCCTCTGGGGTCCCCTTCCACACTCTCGTGGAAGCCTGTCTTACCCTCTGAAACTCCATGTCTCTCTCTATTCCCTTCCACTCAGTGTGGAAGCTACTTTCCTCTCCTAGATTCCATCTTTCTGGATTCTCTCACTCAGTGTGAGAGTTAGCTGTTTCTTTCTCTCTCCTTCTCCTGTTTCTCTCCCTCTTTAAATAAATTACTTTCTACAAACACTTTTGAGTCCAGCATTTACTGCGCACTGCGCTGTGGTCCCCTCTCTCATTCTTGAGAGGGCAGGAGACCAAGAACCTGGAGAAACTTCTTCTCAGGGGAGCTGAGGGCACCCTGAACCCCAATATTAAACAAAGAGCAATGTTTTTCAAAATGTCCCAGGTGATTCTGAGGAGCCCTCAGGTTTGGGAAGCACTGGGCCAGAAGACAAGAAGCAGGGTAAGGGCATAAGCAGACAGCACTACTTTCCAAGAGGAGACTTGGTTGGTGACGGTGCGTTGGTTTGGAAGCAGCACTAAGGAGCAAGCGGAAGGGCATCCCTACTCTGGTGAGTTGGCAGAGGACACTAGATAACGCTTTTCTGTGGGAAATTGTTCACTCAGGCTCTGGTGCTCGGGGAGCAGGAGAAAGTGGGCTCAGCTACAGAAAAAATGAAAATGCAAGTGTGGCTACAGGATGCAAGAAACAAGACATTCAAAGCCAGGTCGGAGTGACACAGCGTAGTGGCCTGCAGAGAGAGGAGGCTGAATAATGCACTAATGAGGCTTCTAAGCACCATGAGGTGTGGCTCATTAGAGGGTTGGTAGGGCTTCGTGGTTGAATTCCCTAGGCACTAAGGATTTTTCTGTCTGTATGCTATCAGATTTCTAACATGTAACACATTGAAGGTTATTAAGCCCTCAGGTAAACAAGCTTACAGAAGCTTATTCATTAACATTGGAAACTGTGTCTTCCCAACGCACATTCTTACACAGATGAAATCAGATTCAAATAAATATCAAGGGTAGCCTTGAAGTAGAAAGTGAGAAGGGGCAACCAGGGGTACCTGTGAGAGTGTACTTCCTCTCTTTCCCTCTGTGGAAGAGGGAAGTTTACAGACGGGATATGGAAGGGGACCTGAGTGTCTTCTTTTAATACCAGTCAATGCTAAAAAATAGGAGAAGTGCCACGGAATCCCCCCCAACACACACACACACACACACACACACACACACACACACACACACACACTCTGACAGGGCCCAGAAGGCAGATACAATGTGCAAATCTGGGGACGGCTCTCAATAAAGAATATATTTACAAACCTAACTCTTATTTTAAAAGCAAGATGCAAATGTTTGCCCCTGCTTCTGAGAGAGCTGCACTTTTGTGGATTCGAATCATTCTAGCATTATTTCTGGTTACTCCTATGAAATAATTTCTAACACTGGCGTACACAGACTTTAAGCTGAGGGCGAGAGCGCACGCGCGCACACACACACGCACGAACACACACACACACACACACACACACACCTCGTGCACATTGAAGAAATGACTCACTTAATTTGCTGCTGCCTGCCACGATTGGGTTTTGATTTTACCTGTTCAAATACAAAGTTTCCTATTAGATTAACTACAGGAAAGAAGAACTCGAGAGCATTAATCCTGATTTTGTTCATGTCTTTAGGGCACCTAAGAGGTTTAACCTGTGCATCTTAAGAAGCCACTCTCTGGACCACCGACTGCTTGCTCCATAATCTTCCATAAAACGATAACATTTCTTGCCACTTTGGGAGCCAATTAATGGAAACCCCTCGTAGAATAAACACGGTTAAGCCTTGCATCTCAGGTACCTGCAGAACCGTACTTCAGGGCTTTTTCTCAGCTCACAGTACCGTGGCACAACAGCATTGCGGAACTGCAGAGACCCCTCCTGCCCCTCCTTTGAAACATGAGAAAAAGCGAAGGGGCAGAAGAGCAGATGGTTAACCTGCCCAAGGTCACTCACTCTGAGTTGTGGGTCGGCTGGCTCACCCTTACCCCTGGCAATTCGTGCACCACCCCAGCTCCCCCAAACAGTCCCTCCGGGCGTCAATTGCTTCGCTAGCATGCAACCCCCGCGAAAATGCAACGCCACTTGCGCTCTGTGCCCAACTTCAGCCCTTCGCGTCACATGCAGTTAACCCTCTCGCCCGCAGCATGTCACATGGGCCACGCGCAGCTCTCTCTCCCCCACGCCTATCTTCTGAGCGGCTGCCCCAAGGTCACCGGCCGTCCCAGGGAGCTCCCGCTGCCCGGCCCCGGAGGAGGCCCGGCCGGGGGGGTCCACTGCGCGGCACTCACCGGCGCGGGGGGCGGGCGCGCCGAGGCTGCCCATGTCCTCGCCGGCGCGGCTGGGTGCGGCGGCCGCTGGCGCTGGCTGAGCGGGGCGCCCGGCTGCGGGCCCGCGCCGCGGGGAGCGCCGTCCAATCAGCGCGCGCCTGCCGCCTGGCCCGGCGCGCGGCCCGGCAGGGTTCGCGGCTCCCGGGGGGCGCGAGCCGCCGCGCGCCGCCCGAGCCGCTTCCGGGCGCGTTGCCTGGACGCGGTTG
Source organism: Cacajao melanocephalus (assembly GCA_963573385.1). NCBI lineage: Eukaryota > Metazoa > Chordata > Mammalia > Primates > Pitheciidae > Cacajao > Cacajao melanocephalus. The sequence continues at coordinate 3,226 of CAUYLG010021082.1, read as the reverse complement.
CCGTGGCAGCCCGAGCTGGAGGCTTTCCCCGCGCGCCCGCGCCCAGCCTAGCGGCGCCGCCCCTCCTCCCTCCTCGTTCCCACACCCAAAATAGCCTCTGCTCGTCGCCAAGCGCCTAGGAGCTCGCGTCCAAGCGCCTCGGAGTTGGCGGGCGGGGATTTCGCTCATTGGAAAATAAATTCTGTTGTAGGGCGGGTTGATTTGGAGAGGTGTTGAAATGGTGCCTGATGAAGATCATAACCATGGTGGTGGCATTGTAATTCTCTTCAGAGCCCCAACAGACCGTTTTCCCACAAAAACAGTTATCTGCCCCGCCCCGCCCCAAATTGGAAAGAAGGTGTTTGATTAGGCCACGGTGACGCCCCGCCTGTGCAGGGGAACAAACCCTTGGGGGCTGCCGAGTTCATTTACTGAATCGCCTTGACACCTGCAGCTGGGACCCAGGATCGTGTCTCATCGCGGCAGACACGACGCGAGGAAGAACTGCGGACACCCCTCCTCTTCCCAGCCCTCTCTTCTCCCATCTGCTTCATCCCCTCCCAGCGCGTCCTGGCTCTTTCCACCTTCCTCTCGATTTTGGATTCTCATCAGGACGCACAAGCCCATTCACTCATAACTGTGTTTCCTCTCGGTAGGAGGGATTTCAGCGGAGTTAGGGACGAGGAGGGGGACCTGACCTTTGCCCGCCTCGCCTCGTCTGGTTCGCGCCTCCTTCGCAGACGCTGGTACTTACCCAGCACCGTGGTTCCTGTCTGTCTCCCCCCAGCCTGAGCCCTTCCAACCCAGGGAAAGGAGCCTGACATGGTAGAAGAGCCTGAACTGTGGAGTCGGTTTTGGAATCCTCGCTCCGGCAGGGTTATTCTTTAGGGGTTGTATTAAGGACTGTTATTTGTGTGTGATCTTGGGTATTCAGAAACTGTTTCCTCACCTATAAAACGGGCTAATATCCTCCACAAAGCGCGAATGCATCTGTAACATTCATTCAGCCAACAGTATCTATTGGATGCCTGCCAAGTGCTAGAAACTATGCTCAGTTCTGAGACACAATGGTGAAGACGAAAAAAAGAGACATCACCTTCTGCTGTCACAGAGCTTAGAGCCTGACGAGCGTTCATCAAATGATCACAGACACAAGTAACACTGCCGTTGTGACCAGGAGAGTCATGGACTTGAGTTTTGTGATGTGTAGATCTGATCTAACAGCATCTCTTGAGTGCTGCAAAAGCTCAATGACTATTCTTTCTTTTCTCGGTGAGATTCCCACTGCCTGGTGCATGGTATGTACTAGGTAAATACATACCGAATTGGATCCCATGTCGTGGTGATGACACCGTCATTCAGTTTCCCAGTGACTTTCTGGCTGTAACTTGCCACAGCGTCTAGAAAGGCACGCATGTGTTAGCAGAAAGTACCCATTCAAACCTAGAGTCCATCGCCAAGAGCCCAAAAAAAGGTTCAAAATGTTTCTTGTCTGTCTCCCACGGCGTGCCTTTCAGGGCATATGGAGAGCATCTCAGTTGGACACATGACATCCCCACCGTCTTGTTTCCCCCTCTTCTTATTACTCTACTCTTTCCCTGCCCACCCCAATACTGCCCCTGCCCCCTCTACTATTTGCGGTGCCAGAGCTTCAAGACACCCATTCCTGGCTTCCTAGGAAAATGATAGTGGATCCTAATGTTCCTCAGAATGGAGCACCTATAAAACACGAAGTGGGCCTGGCGCCGTGGCTCACGCCTGTAATCCTGGCATTTTGGGAGGCTGAGGCAAGTGGATCACAAGGTCACGAGTTCGAGACCAGCCTGGCCAACATGGTGAAAACCCACCTCTAGTAAAAATACAAAAAATAAATAAATAAATAAATAACCAGGTGCAGTGGCGGGCACCTGTAATCCTAGCTACTTGGGAAGTTGAGGCAGGAGAATTGCTTCAACCCGAGAGGCAGAGGCTGCAGTGAGCCAAGATCGAGGTACTGCACTCCAGCCTGGGCTACAGAGCAAGACTTCGTCTCAAAAGACACACACACACACACACACACACACACACAGAGAGAGAGAGAGAGAGAGAGAGTGAGAGAGAGAGAGAGAGAGAGAGTAAAGACTGAGTTTCTTTTCCCCACAAAAAAAAAAAGAGAGAGATCCAAGATGGCCGGTTAGCAGCAGCTCAGGATTGTAGCTCCCAGTGAAAGCGCAGAGAGCGAGCGGATGCCGCACTTTCAGATGAATTTTTGTTGCCCACAGACTGGGAGATTCCCGGCGGAGGAGCCACACGGGTCACCAGCGCGACTCTTTTGACAGGCGCGGCTGTTTTGCCAGTGCCCTGGCGTGGTGCTTCTTGGTGCGGAGTATACGGGACAGGGTACCCTTAGAGTCAGGCTCGGCTGCTCCCATTCCCACAAGGAGAACAATAATTGGAAGCGCTGAGGACTGAGAGTTTCACAGCAAGCACAGCCAAACCCAGGAAGGTCCAGCTCTGTGGGGAAGGGACGTCTGCCAAAGGAAAACTAAAAAACAGAAAAAACTTCATCTCCGGGAGGAGAGAGATCCAAGATGGCCGTTTAGCAGCAGGTCAGGATTGTAGCTCCCAGTGAAAGCTCGGAGAGCGAGTGGACGCCGCAATTTCAAACGAATTTCTGTTGCCCACAAACTGGGAGATACCGAGCGGAGGAGCCACATGAGTCACCAGTGAGACTCTTCTGGCCGGCGCGACTGTTTTGCCGGCGCCCCGGCGCCGCGCTTCTCAGTGCGGAGTATACGGACTGGGTGCCCTTTGAGTCGGGCTCGGCTGGTCCCATCGCCACAAGGAGAACAGCAATTGGAAGCGCTGAGGACTGAGAGTTTCACAGTAAGCACAGCTGAACCCGGGAAGGCCAAGCTCTGTGGGGAAGGGGCGTCTGCCAAAGGAAAACTAAGAAATAGAAAAAACTTCATCACCAACTAGCCGGACGTCCACTCAGACCCAATCTGAAAGTCGGCAATTACAAAGACGACAGGTGGATAAATCCACAAAAATGGGAAGAAACCAGGGCAAAAAGGCTGAGAACACCCGAAATCAGAATGCCTCTCCTCCTACAGGGGATCACAATTCCTCATCAGCAAGAGAACAAGGCATGACGGAGAATGAGTGTGACGAACTGACAGAATCAGGCTTCAGAAGGTGGATAATAAGAAACTTCTGTGAGCTAAAAGAACATGTACTAACCCAATGCAAAGAAACTAAGAACCTT
>CAUYLG010021081.1:0-18614 GCA_963573385.1 Cacajao melanocephalus | reverse complement strand
TACCCTGCTTCCTGGGACTGGGGAATGCCGCAGAGGCCTGCTAGAGCCATGCGCCAGGCTGCCGCGCTCCCTGGTCCCTCGCAGGCTCCGGTTGTACCTCGCCCCTCCCCGCTGTTTCCTCCAGCCCACAGCTGCGCACTCGGTTCCACCCCTGAGGCTGGGCTGTTCCCACACAGAGCAAAAGGCCCTGGGGCCGTGCTCCCGGCTCTGTCCCACAGGCTCCCTCAGGTTTTGGTCCCAGAGATAATATCTAAAGGATAGAGAAGGAGACGGAAAGCAGAGAGAGAGCTTGAAGGTAAAAAAACTGTGCTTTTAATTCTGGCTGGGCTGCGCTGCTTAAGCGGGGCTGGGTCGTGCCTCTGAGGCGCCGCTGCTCAGGTTCCCGCTGCCCTGCCTGGCTGCGGCCACTTCAGGTGTTCTCAATGAGACAGAACAAAAGGGGGTTGGTTTTACTCACGATTTGAAGTCTCCTTCTCCGGCTGTATCTCTTTCCTGGCTGTACCCCTCTTCTGGTGTACCCCTCTCCTGGCAGGCTCTCCAAAATATAATATTGGGGTTCAGGGGTTCGGGGTGCCCTCAGCTCCCCTGAGAGGATGTTTCTCCAGCTTCTTGGCCTCCTGCCCTCTCAAGAATGAGAGAGGCGACCACGGCACAGTGCTCAGTAAATGCCAGACTCAAAAGTGTTTGTAGAAAGTGATTTATTTAGAGAAAGAGAGAGAAACGGGAGGAGAGAGAAAGAAACAGCTAACTGTCGCGCTGAGTGAGAGAATCCAGAAAGATGGAATCCAGGAGAGGAAAGCAGCTTTCACACTGGGTGGAAAGGAATAGAGAAAGATGGAGTTTAGGACGAGAAGACAGGCTTCCAGAAGAGAGTGTGGAAGGGGACCCCAGAGGGGAAATCCAGAAAAGAGAAAGATGGTTTCCACGAGCGTGCTCGTGGAAGGTGACCCAAACATGGAGTCTGAAGGGGTGTGGAAGGAGGGGACTTTTAACCTGGGAGGAGCCCTCACCTTCTCCATAACCCCTGGCCAATGAAAGGAGTTCCTTAGAACTTCTGCTGGAGTGATTGACTCTTAGTTTCTTCCCACGTCTGCAAAATTCAAACAAACCTTTAGATCTCCCAGATGGAGAGAGATGGGAACGGGGCATGGCGCTGGGAAATTCTTGCTCTTAAAACTATGCCCCCTTGTGGACCCTGGAAAGAGAACACCTTCCCTCACTATGTTTTGCAGTTAGATTTTTCAATACCTTTCTTTTTTATAGTATCTTTTACCTATTAGGTATCAAGGTTATGTTAAACTCATAAAATTAATTATTTCCATTTAAAAAAATAATTTGGAATAATTTTTATTAGCCATAATTTATCTCTTTCTTGATGGTTTACAAGAAGTTCTAGCTATAGTATCTTTTTAATTATAAGATATTAAAATGATTGAATCAATATTTAATGGAGTATATTAGAATCTATTTTAGTAGGTTTTAAAAAAATTTTGTCAATATTATCTAAGTGGACAGGTGAGATACAAGTGCTTATATTTGATAAATTTTGATTTATCCTAAATATATATCAAATTTTATATATTTGAGAATCTATAAATGTTAGTTCTTAATTCTATGGCCAGAGAATTTTTTTTTTTAATTTTTCATGTACTATAGAACATTGAACAGGATAAAATACTTAGACATTAAGTTCTACAAAGGGGTGTAGAACTAGCATTATTCTTTGTATTCATGAGCCCTGAATTGCATAATTATAAATATGTATGATTTTCATGTAATTTGCATAAAATAGGAAAATATCCCTTGACTTTTCATGCTTTCAAGATTATTTAAAAAAATAGAATAGCTACACTTTCTGACATGCCAGAAATAAAAATTCTACATATGATGTCTGAATGTCACTTTGGATTTTATTATAAAATTAGAATGCTGTTTCTCATGAAGAAATTCTACTTTAGAAGATTACAAACTTTTACACATTAAATGCATATGCACTGGGAAAGCAGCTGAGCTTATTTTAATAAATCAATGCATATTAGTGAAAAGTAGGTGCAGTTGGGTAATTTAATTTTCTAAAATAATGGTGAACAACTTTTTTGCATGATGACAAGCTTAGAAAAATTACAAATGTATTTAAGTGGAACATTCATAAATTCAATAGTAAGTAGCTTTATCTTTCCAAGTGAAAAATATCCACTTTTCAAATTTGATTATTTTACTGTATAAAATAATGAGAAAAATATAATAAGATTTATATTTTTCACCACTGACATGGAATGTCTTGGGAAATAGCATACTTAGGAGCTACTTTAAATTTTTTTCCCTTAGATTTTTACAGTACTTTGTCATGCACTGCCTTTATATGCATTATATCATTTTAAGACTTATTATATGCATTATATCATTTTAAGACATATCATGCAAAGACTTATTTCTCAGACTGGTTCAGAGTCATGAAGTAACTTGAGGTTCCACAAGAGTTTGGTGGTAGATCTTGGTTTTATCCTGTTAAATGCAACATTAATTGAGCACTGGGAGTTCTACATGTGGATGGGCAGGTGAACAGGTTGCAGCACCCCAGGCTTTCTTCTCTAGTTGTGCTGAACAGGCAGGGAAGGTGATTCTAAATCTGAGCATCACTAGCACCAATGGCCCTTCAAAAGGGCTGTTTGACAAACAGACTAATCACTGTCAATTGGCACTTAATGGCTTTGGTTCCTAAAGCATATAGCTTGCTTTGTACCTTGTCTACAGGCTAAATGATATTACAAAAAAAGACTGGAAGTGCATACATCAAAATGTTGTATAGTGACAGTCTTGGGATAGTAGGATTAAATTCCAAATGATACCACATCAAAAATTCATCAAATATTAACAATAGTGGTTTGTAGTAGTAAGATTATGGACTTTGAATATTTTTTGGTGAGTCTTTGTATATTCTAAGTTTTATGCATCTAGTAAGTATAACTTTTATAAGTAGAGAACATTGTTATTTAAAAAATAAAAATGAAAGTGAAAGAGGAAACAACAAAGTTCAACAGCATTAATAGATTCTACTGAGTCTATGTGAAGTCTACTGAAGCTGCAATTGACATACAGTTGACTGAATTAAGTCAATAAATTGCATAATATCTGGAAGTTTGGATGAATTTTACCCTTCCCTCAAAAAAACAAAGCTAACTTGAATGTGTGAATGTGTGTTATAGTTTATGTATGCTGTACATGTATGTGGAAAGACATAAACTTACTGAAACAAATAACGTAGAAGTTTTCAAGACTCTTCAGCTATTATTTTTATAAGTTGCATAATTTATGAAGTGTGTGTGTATGTGTATGTATGTGTGTGAAATTTGTTAATCTGAAAATAAGACTTTTAAGTCCAAGGACACTTCTAAAATCTTAGTTTGGCTCATATGTAAAAATTTAGTACATGCTACTTGAGTTTTTCCTTTTACTGCCTTAGATTTCAATCTGAATATACAGACTGGATGTTCTCATAGTGTACGGAATTGCAAGATGTTACAATCATCAGTGCAAATATTACAAAGCATTATAGTTTGTTTTACATAATTATATGATAAAAATTTCGAGGCAGATGCTTAAAAAAAGCACAAAACACCAAACCATAGGAATCTCTTCTGTGTTATAAACTAATAAGGTCTACACCCTGTGTTCCTTGGCCACATGACTTTATTTTGCATGTTTCTGAAACAGAAGGAAAACATTCTTTATATCTCAGGATAGTGACACAGAATAAACATTCTTTTCATAGTTTTTAAGTCTCTTTTTTATGACCATAGATTTTTTTTTTATTTATTTGAAACTGTCTACTGTACCCTCAGAATTACAGATCTCAAAAGCAGCCAATCCCAATTTTATAATCAGGTGCTTAGTTGACATAATCTGTGAAAGCTAATACACACCCATTATTTGGTTTGCTGCATGCCAAGTATCTTATGGTGGCCCATTTTTAGAAAGTGTAAATGTTGAAAGAAGTTTTTAGCTTGATAGAGTAAAATATCACCATTAAGCATATTTACCCTCAAAGGTCATGTAATTGATTTTAGAAACAAACTATGAGTAGGAGTTATAAGACTTAGATTCTGAAACTTCACCCAGAGCCTAGGGCCCCATATTGGACTATTTCTGTGTCAGAAATTGTTGCGTACAGACTTTTGCTAACTATTGCGGCAGTGTTTTGGAGAGCAGAAAACAGCTCATAGTAATAGCCTAAGGAGGACTCTGGTTTGCCAAGAAGATATTTTCCAAATTACCTTCTTTCTCATTAATAACTGAAAAATCAGTACATATTAGTTGCAATTTCATCTTGAATTCTTTCCCTCCCTTCTGCTCTTTCTTTTCTATTTAGATTTAAAAAAAAAGTCAGTTGTTAGGTCTACAACGTTCTAAGCTACCCAAAATCACAGAAAAATTACAGTGAAGAAGAAAGAATTTCCATTGTCAGTAGAGCCTGGCTGCTACACTAGTTTGTGCAGTGAGTAGGTCATCTCTCGTTTCCCATCTTCCAAATAAAAGGCTCTTTCATGTATGTTCATAGCAGCACTGTTTACCCAAATGCCCATCAACGATAGACTGGACAAGGAAAATGTGGCACATATATGGAATAATATGCAGCCATAAGAAACGATGAGCTTGTGTCCTTTGTAGGGACATGGATGAATTTGGAAACCATAATTCTCAGCAAACTGACACACAAACAGAAAATCAAACACTGCATGTTCTCACTCATAGGCAGTTGATGAACAATAAGAACACATGGACACAGGGAGGGGAGTATCACACACTGGGGTCTGTTGGGGGGGCCAAGGGAGGGACAGCAGGGAGGTAGGGGAGGGATAACATGGGGAGAAATGCCAGATGTAGGTGACGGGAGATGGAGGCAGCAAACCACATTGCCCTGTGTGTACCTATGCAACAATCTTGCATGATCTGTACATGTACCCCAGAACCTAAAGTACAATTAAAAAAATAAAAAGTTCTTTCTAGCCAAGAAACTGATATGTAAATAAATATATTTACTTCTATATGATAAACTTATCCCAAATTTAACAAAATTATATGGATGTACAAACACATATATATGTGTATATATAAAATATATATTATATATAATATATAAAAATTTTAATATAGACATAATACCATACACACACACACACACACACACACACACATATATGGTATTTTACCCACATTAGAGTTTTCTGATAAACCTATAAAAGATCTCTAGAGGTCACCCTCTGTGAAGGTAGTTGAGGTGATAGCTATGTCTGTAGTGACAGCAGTACCCTCATCTTACAGCATTCATAGTATAAAACACAAATTTTTGTTAAAACACACATATTCGGGGAAGTATAATTTTTTAGGTGGACAGTCATGCTTTTGACATCCTATCATATAAAAGAATATATTGTTCCAAATGTCACCATCCTGAAAGTACAGAAAAGTTTTCATTTTGCAGAACCTGATTAGAATTTTCAAGGCACAATTTCTACTTTTGGTCAGTAAGAGTGATTATCTGTGAGGATCTTGGTAATACTGCCTTTCCTTGGCTCTTGTTTTTCTCTCTACAAATGCTTTGCATGTTGCTACTAAGGAAACTGTTTCTCAAAGAAAGACACTTTTGTGTTAGTAGTGATAGAAAAACATGTAGTAACCCTGTTAAGCAATGTTCCTTCAGAAATGAAAAGCACCTTAGTAAATGTTCCCCCTCAGCAATTAGAACTCTAAAGTATTTTCATACTGAGGAACTTTTCTAGTGATTGAGTTCTCAATGATAAGAGGACACAAAAGGAGATTTATTTTTTTCCCCAACAAAAATATCTACCCACATTTTTTACTCTTTAAGAATAATTTCTGGCTGGGCGGGGCAGCTCAAGCCTATAATCCCAGCACTTTGGGAGGCTGAGGCAGGTGGATCACAAGGTCAGGAGTTGGAGACCAGTCTGGCCAACATGGTGAAACCTAAAATACAAAAAATTAGCTGGGCATGGTGGTGCATGCCTGTAGTCCCAGCTACTTGAGACGCTGAGGGAGGGAAATTGCTTGAACCTGGGAGGTGACGGTTGCAGTGAGCCGAGATTGTGCCACTGCACTCCAGCCTGGCGCCTGGTGAAGGAGTGAGACTCTGTCTCAAAAAAATAAAATAAAATAAAAAATAAAATAAAAAAGAATAATTCCTTGGCTTTCTGAAATGGAAGAGACATCACATTGGCTCAACCTCTGTAATAATTTTTGGCAACTCATGCTTTTCTTGGAGAAGACATTATTGAAACCTCTTTTATGTTGGTATTTCTAAAGATTAATTTTAAAACAAGATTTGGCAATATATAACATGAAATTCAGAATATAGACTAACGTAACAAATATATTATAGTGAAGTTAAGAAATTCGATTAAAAATTGGTTGAGAAGTTCATACTAGACTGATGAAAAATGGTAATTAGGGAACTAGAACTAAATTGAAACAATCAGAGAAGCTATTGCCTGGGTACTGAATCAGCCTGGTTTCATGTTGCCTGAAACATAGTTTCAACACAAAGACTGTGGACAGTTCTCCACCTTTCCTATAGAGCAACTGAAGTCCTATGGTAATTAATTCCCATGAGGCAGAGATAACAAGATGAGTGTGGAAGAGCTTATTGCTGACGAGAATTTAATCTGGGTTACTGTTGTATTGGACAGAGATGATAGCTAAAGAAGGGGATCCCTACCTTCAGCTCTGGCTTCCTTTTGCACTAAGCATAAAATCCAACTCTTTGCCAGCCATAGGTCTCCTGATGATCTCATGACTACTGACTTGTAAATCATTTCATTTCATTCCATGCTCCCTCATCACTATACTCTAACTCCATAGCCTTCTTTGCTTCTTTAAATATTGTGTCTTCCTTAACGCCTTTGCGTATGCTATTTCATTTGCTTGGCATGCTCTTCACCAAGATTTTCCCATAGTGGGCATCTTAGAGTCAAATTGAATGCAGCTTAAATATCACCTTTTTGGAGATGGTTTCCAAAACACTTTAGTCTTTTAATTCCACCAGAATAGTTTTTTTAATGCCTTTGTCATTATCTATACTTGTATATTTCTGTGCTCACTGTTACATTCTTGTCTCCCACACTATAATATAAACTCTATGTAAAACAGGATATTTGTCTAATTTACTGTTACAGCTTCACTGTTTCCCAATAAATACTTAATGAGTGGTTTTACGTGGTAAAAATGATGAATCCAGTCCATTTTACCAAATGAACTTAATACAATAATTTTGGGATCATGATGACTCAAAGAGATGAAATTAATTTGAGATATGTTTAAGGATAGCCTTAATGCAAGTTTGATTTTTTAATTATGAGTATCCTGCATTAAAAGTTTATTGAATATCCAAGATACCAAACATAAATAATCTCTGACCCATTGGTTCATAGAACTGTTTAACCATTAAGTAAATATTTTTTATTAAAATTATGATTTCTATAATTCTTTTATTGATAAGAAATATAAGAAGCAAACGTTCAAGGCACAGATTAAAGGGGAAGTTCCTAAAGAATATTATTAAAATTAGCTTGCCAGAAATGAGTCATGTTGCATATGTTTAGTTTCACATATTCAGCATGTTCTAAGTTAAAATATATTGTTTCAAAATAAAAATTAATAGCAGTTTTGTACTTTTTTTCACACACATATTTTAATTAGTAATAGTAAATAAAGTTTGTTAAGACAGATATAATTACTCCTCTGGTTCTTTTAGTAGAATGTAAGGGGAAACAAGCCTTAAGAGATATATCCCGCTTGTGATGAGATGAATGACCTCACTGGAGGTGAAGTCCTTTTTGGTTCACATGTCCTTCCTCTTGGATGGAAGCTGAAATCTCATCTGTCTCTTAAGACTCTCTCTAGACCTGAGCTTTGACAGGGGTGTGGTGGAACCAACTCATGGTTCTCCAGGGATGAGTAACATTGAATCTACGGCCAGCCTCATTCATCTTAAGACAGAGGATGCCTGGATGGTGACAGTGCCCTGTCCTAGAATCAGCGGTAGGCACATAGGAAGAATGAGTCTTTGGTTAGAATTAACATATGATTTTTTTGGCTTATTCATCATGTGAAAATAAAAGCTAAAAAACTTTAGAAGAAATTATACTAATTAATAAATATTAATAGTTTAGCAATTCATTTAACATTTTGAACATCTATTATATGTCAGAGACTTCCTTAGACATTTTCACATACTTCTTCATTTTCAATGACATTAAATATACATTTTTTATATATGTGAAACATTTAGGGATGAGATTAGGAGGAGGGAGGGGTTCAGGGAAAAAACAGAAAAAAAACCTGTTGGCTACTATGTTTAGTACCTGGGTGACTGTCCACAAAACCCCTGAGTTGCAAGTTTACTTATTTAACAAACCTGCACATGTACCCCTGAACCTAAAATGAAAGTTAAAATATTAAGGAAATACTTACGTTTTGTAATAAATTTTACATATCTAAAAGTTTGTTATGGGAATTTGAAAGGAGTGCTGTTCAAAGGATTTAAGGATTAATTTAATGAACTGTGGAAGCTCAGATACCAATGAGCACCTGGTGATGAGACTTTGGGGGAATGCTATGTGGCAGTATGAGCCAACAGCTGGTTGAGGATGGGTGCAGATGGGCACTGGGTATTTCCCTGTCAGGGTGCCATTGCCACAGTTGGGCCACTGTCTATTCTGCTGTGGTCTGTTCTGACCAGAGCAAAAGGTTGGGATGGGGACTGGCATACAGGAGCCAAGATGGGTTAGCTGGTAGGCTTGGCAGGCTAGAATGTACCAGGGCAGTGCCATCTATGTGCCCACCTGTGGCTCCCCAGGCAGAGTTTGCCTGAACAACTGAGGGTAGGGTGGGTCAGAGAGCAACTATTTTCCAACTAAGCATGCATTTCCATTGACTGCTCAGTACAGCCATACTTCTGCATATGAGCTACATTCTGGCTGAACATCAGTTCTGGGAAATCATTTTCCACAGCAACGTTCCTTTCCCTTAACCTTGGCTTAGATACTTCTAAATTAATTTGTAAATATAGTATGATATTGTTTCAAATCTATGTGAAACCATTACTCTCCCATCTGCGGGGTTAAAAACAAACAAAGCAAAACAAATATGTATGGAGAATCTGCTATGTAAAACTGTCTGTTCTAGGTACTGAGTATACAGTGGTGGAGAAGACAAAGTCCCTATCTCTGCAGGGTTTATAAACCTTCTATAGATGAAAGAGGAGGAAAAGACTGGGCCAGATGGAATTATTGGCCCAGGGGAAGGTCACATGAAAGTCTTATGGGCTTCTATTGCCTCCATGGGTGATCAGACTGACATTTCTCGATCACTTTCTAGCCTCCTAGGTTTATGTTATATTTTAGAGATTTATCTATCATTTATCTATTTATCTATCAATCTGTCAACCTATCTCTCTCTCTCTCTCTCTCTCTCTATCTATCTATCTATCTATCTGTTCTATCTATCTAGTTTATCTATCTGATAGAAGGAAAAAATTGGCAGATCCATTCAATACTTCACTGTATGATAGCACTACAAATCCCATAGGATATTTGGCAGATTTAGGAACATTCTCATGTTCATGAGTGGATCAAACTTTTGAACATGATTTCCTTACCTATATTCTCTAATTAACCATGGATAAAATAACCAGTGACATACACTGTGAAAGACAGAGGGGAGAAACATCCAATCACATTAGACCTGGGCCTGCTCTGCACACAAGGGAAATAGAACCCATTCACAACCACATTTGAAGAGTGCAGAAAAGTCCTCTAACCCAGTGTATCTGCCACATTAAAATGTGTTATCAGGTGGTCCTCACATTAAGTATTTCTCTAGATTAAGTTCTGAAGGTCCTCTTTGAAATGGATTTACTTGGAACAGATCCACATTAAACTATCATTTCTCTTTAATAGTTTTGAACAATTTTGGCAAACAGTCATCTAACAAAAAAGAAAATGGGGTGGGGAGGAGAGCGGGGTGTAATGAAACAACAAAAAAAATTCATGAATAGTTCAAAGACAAATGAACATTTCTACTGACTTTAAGGTTACTGTGAACATAAGACAAAAGAAAACGAAAATAGTTTGTAAGCAATTATATGATATGTGAAGGAAGGTTAACATGATTGTTACCTACTTTATGGTGGATCCAGAGGACAGTTATTAAGTGAGTTTGATTCATTTTTAATGAACGTGTCCTTGTTAGAAGCCAGATAAGTTTATATTATAAAGAGAATGTTATTATTGTGATCTTTATATTAATAGTACTTTTTGAATACTTTTTATAGTTTACAAATAACATTTAATGTAGTTACAATGGCTGAGTTGGATATGGTTTTGAAACCAGCTTTTTTGATGTGTCAATATGCAGCTGCCAAACAATGTTTTTGTTATAAATTTACAAAATCAAAGTAAGAATTAGCAATGAATCATTTTTAATACATGGCTTATTTTTTTCTTAACATTTAAAAATCTTAAATTTTAGAGGACATATGCTAAATATTTTAAAAATCACCTGTTAGCTTTATTGATCTAGTAAAGTTGGCTTTTTAATATAATTCTTTTATCAGGTCTAGAGAAAGCAAAGGTTATGGATTTCTTTCTGTTTATTCCTAGAACTTACTACATGTAAATTGATAAACATACATAGGCACAAGCACACATTTTACTATTTTTCTACAGAATTAAGGACTCATGATCATCTTAAAACACTACATTACAATTTTGGAGGGGTAAAAGTTATTCCAAAGGTGATGTTATAGCACTTCTATTTTTAAAAATCACTCAATTTTTATACAGTTATATTTTTTATCATTCAATATGTCAAAAAATTGAACAATTAATAATGATTATTTTTGTAAGTAATTCAGAGTGTTTTGAGAAAAAAGGAGAAAATTGTGTATATAATACAAAAACTAAAGTCTATTTGAAAAATTTAAGCATAGCCTTTTGACTAAATTTTATCAGGATATAACTGTATGATTAACTAAACAAGAACAGCGCAAAAATTATTCAAATGCAATGATTTAACACGGTTTACCAACTCTCAAGATTTTTATATTTGAGTATCCTTTCTTTGGTTTTTATAGCATTTGGTGATATGTTAAATAACATTAACTTTTGGCTATCCTGAATTATATTCCTGTTCTTAAAACAATACCCAAGGGATGTTTTGTTACAACATTTTACATTTCAATTAAGCAGATTTTCATGTAATTGTCTTGTGTATTTTATGTCAAGTATTGAATAAATAAATATCTTAATCTTTATTCTGAAAGTAATTAAACATACTATTATGATACTTTTATATTTGACCATGCTTACTTCAACTAATTGAACTTATGGGATTGATGTTAACTTACAATGATTCTCTTCTACATTTTTCATACATTAACACAACATAGCAAAAGTTGGTTATCGGTGAATAATTCAAATAATAGCATTTCAGTTTATTTTGTGCAGCAAAATTGATTTTTCTATAAAATTCAATGAAATTTTTGTTTAAAAAATTTCAAATGCATACTAGTTATTTTTGTATACTCAATTATCTTTTATAGATAACATGATACTTTTATCAAACTATTTTCACTATTCATATTTCCTGTTTACATCAAAGCATATTTTATATAAATTGATAACTTGCTTTTTTAAGGGCAGTAACTATCATAAACATGTTTGACTTAGTGTTAATTTTGAAAAGTTTAAATTCCATTATGAAAAGAAAATTTTATAGAGCTAAACAAATAAATATTACATATGTGGGTCAAAAACACCAGTAAAGTGACATCAAATAACTTCATAAGCCAGATGTACAAATGCATTTCAGTTCTTTTCTCATCAGTATCCTTTATATTTTTAGACAGTCTTTATGTGAATACAATGACTTCAATATCAAACATTTTAAATGATGCTTGAAATATCAGTCACTTGACTTTGATGTCACACACAATTAAATCCAACCCATCTTCTCTCAGTTAATAACAGCAATCTCACCAAGTCTAGTGCCTAATTAATACTAGCTATTTGTCACAAAGAGGTGACACATGTATATCAGAAAGCTTGAAATATTGTTTTGTGCTGAAGTGTAGCCAGCCAGCCCTGCAATATAGAATCTGTCTTATGTATGATTGGCTTTAAAGATTTCAAAGGCCCCCGAGTTTAGTGTGTTCAAGCTGGGACGCGACAGTGCATAGAAGGTGTTACTGATGTGACGGGTCCCTTTAGGCTGCTAAGTAGGAAGGTATTTAGAAAGAAATGCAGCTCTAACTGAAAGGTTCAGACTTAATAATTCACTTAGGTGATGGGCAGAATTAAGAATAAATTCCCTATGGTAATTTGCTTAACCTGTAGTTTTTAAGCTATATGACAGAATACACAAATTGTCTTATTTTCTTCGGAAAAACACTTGTGCCTCAAAAATGCTGATTACTTATATTACTTTATATACTATTAAAATTGTATCCATTAAATAAGTAATATTTTTACTTAAATTCATTTACACTATGTGATAAGAGATTGATTTAAAGAGTTATCATTGGTCATGAAATTAGGGGAAAATGCCTGAGGTAAATGAAGGCATGTCATAAACTATATAGTTCTATGAAAAAATAGGTGAACAAGCAGGGGACATTTGTTGATCAAGTACTTACAGACCTATTCATATACATTATCATTTAGAATTTGGGTTATTATATATACCAATATATTAAATTGAAAAAAATTTGACTAGGCATATCCAAAAAGCTATACTATATTTTTGTAGCTTAGATTTTTCTGCTAAATATTATAACATCTCTCTGTAGGATTAATGAGAAAAATAAAGTGCTGCCAAATATTGTATTAAACAAGCGCTCCCCCTCTCTCTCTCTAAGAAAAGAAGTAGAAAAAAATATCTACAGAAGTTGCTTAATTTAGCTTTAACTGTAGTTGTTCTGAAATTTTCCTCACTACTCCCTTTTAGTCAGGTTACTGTCCTAGTGGGTATTTTTTCTTACCCTAAACACATGTTTTACTTTGGATTTACTAGGCACATAGTAAGTTTTACTCTAATTCATTTCTTACTGAAACCAGTGGGAGAAAGGGCTGATTTTAGCTGAATAAAAGGAAAGAGTTGTAGAGCTATAAAATACGACTACTAGAAAATGGAGATGCTTTAAAAAAATGGAAAGATTCTACTTCTTTCAATGGTCAGAGGCTCTAAATAGCCAACTATCCAAGCCTGACATGGTTGAAAGTAAACAATGCTGATGAGTATCAAAGCAGCTACCAGCAGCGTAGTCTCACTCTTTTCAGGCCAGCTCAATTTACAGAGCACCAAGTCCGAGCCTTTTATTTTTCTTTCTCCCAAGTGAAGACTTAAAAAATGTTTCTTCAGATATAAATGCAACAACAACAACAACAACAAACAAAAACAAAAACAAAACAGTAAAAACACTGAGGTTTCTTTAGGTTTGTGAAACTAAAAAAAAAAAAATGGATTTGAATTTTCACTGGCTTCATCTGCAGATGCGGCACACCTCCCCCCATTGGAGCATTTGTTCTTCTTCTGCCTTTAACTACATGTTAATGTATTTGTTCCATTAAATATTCTGTAATTACTAGAAAACCATGAAAAAAATATCAACAAAATTATTCTGTGGGGATGTGAAGTGAAGTGGAGTCCTCAGTGTTGGTTCTTCTGACAGGTCCTTGGCGGAACTAGAAACCATAGAGTATTCCCAAAAAGGGCAGTGGCACATTCTCTCAGGTTCACAATGTGGTTGTCTGTGTGAGTTCTGCAGCAGCTTCTGTCTACAATCTCCAGCTCCTCCATCAGCCTTTTAAAGATTACTTCAGCCAGGTCATTTCTGGATGCAGGATGTCACTGCAGCTCTGTATCCATTCAAGGTTGTATTTCTTAGACCAGGTTGATACTAAATTATAACCTTGGTTACATTGGATAAAGGATTAGGTCGCCCCTTGGAGTATCCTATAGACAATTTTAGGCAAGTCAGGCTATGCAGCCAGGCGATCCAGAGAGGGGTGAGATAAGACACCCAGTAATTTCTCTCTTGAGGAAATTATCTCTTTGTTTGTAACTGCATTTGTGGTCCCCTCTCTTCCATTTTGCCCCTTCTTACTTGAACATAAAAATTCCATTTAGGACTAAGTCAAGATATTAAGAAAACAAATATAATAAGGCTCTATGCTAGTTAAGATACTGTAGTAAATATCTGCCAAGTTGAAGTGAGAGATTCTCCTAGGCCTCTTCCTTTGCTGATGACGGGTCATGTTTCCTGTGGGAGGCATTTCACTACATCTTCTATTCAGTTGCCAGTAGAGTGTGGTGATCTCCTCCTTTTCAATAAGACTCTTTAAGAATAGCATCCCAAGATTTGTGGGAGCTTATGCTTTCAGAAAGAAAATAATGAGCCGAAAGAGGTAAAGATGTAGTTTGATTTTTATATCAGACTTAGGGGCTAGTGTGAGGTCCAGTGAAATCCACTCATGTTTTTCAGTGAATCCTTAAAAACAGCACCATTTTATCAGAATGGGGAGCAGATATTATTCTCTCACAAAATTCCTTCCTTATCTAACTTGAAAATAAATATTAAGAATATACTTCAGAGTGGTTCTGAAATCATTCTTTGTCTTTTCACCTTTTAACATCTTGTTTATTTGAATGTGCCTAGGCTTCCAGGCATGCATATGTGGACATCATGGCTGTCAGGGCATACTGTTTGGGGCCCTGAATTTTCTGAATTAAGATTTGTCAAAGAGGTATACAGTAACTCCCATGACTTAAGCATGGATTGTTTCTGGACTTTGTGTTTTGTTAGCTTCTCTAAATTGCAGTTATTTATAGAATGCTGCTCAGAAGGTACCGTAATATGCAAAGGCTTTATAAACCTACATGAGGTTTATTGATATAAGTAATTTTTATTTTTTGGAGTGATGAATATGTAAAATTCATCTAGGGCTTGTTGACTGATTTATTGTGGGTTGAAGTTGATTTACTCAGTTACCGTAGTTTCACGTGATGCAGTAAAGTTACACAGTTCAGTTGCTTAACCACAAGTGGATATTTTTTCACTACATGTATTAAAAAATACGAGGACTTTTAGTTTGCAATTATACTAGATAACAAACTTTGACTGATATGCAAAATGAGGATAGTTATACATTTTGGTCCAGCACTGGAATTTTAACTATGATTTAGTTAAAATTTCAGAGTGTGACACCGTCATTCCATGTCACATCATATTTCTAGAAACGATGCCACATGATATGAAGTTATTTTATTTTGTCTATTTGTTTATCAAAAAGAAAATTTCTAGTTTTTCTTTTTATAAGCATGTGTTTAGTATTTCAATTTAAACAAAATAAAGCTATTTATACATGTTTTGAAAATACACAGTTGATTCTGTCAGGCTTAGTAGACAGAGAAAATAAGTTTCTTCAAAACTTAACTTTCGATATCTTCAATTCAAGTCCAGCTAGCTAAGTCTATACACTATAAAGGTATAGGTATACATACAGTTAAAAAATCTAGAAACCTTGACATATTCGTGGAATCTAAAATTTGTGAAAGGACGAGCTGGGGCCATTTCTTCTTTTATAGAACAGATAAATTGGCTAGTGTATAGCCCTCATCATAAAAATACCACACCATCAAACAGAAGGTGGTCAAGAGTAAAGATCTGGTTGTGGAAATAGATTAAGACTTGCGATACTGTAGACAGAACAAACAGGAAGCATGATTGGAAACAGAGGAGAATATTGGAGTCAGATTGTCAGGTCAAAGTCAGGCTCACCACCGAGTAAAGCCAGGTTTGTAAACTAAGGTCAGGAACCCTGGAGGTCAGAGTCAGGAGGGCAATGGGAAGTGTCATGATTCAAGCACACAGGCTGGGATGAGGTGGGGACAGAGAGGCAGATCACCAACTGGGAGATGATGCCTGGGGTTCTCTAACATCTGGTGGCTCCTGCTGACTTTAATTCCTCCTGACCCTGGCTCTTAGGTTAACCCCTGCACACCCAGTATGCTTACTTCCTGCAGAGTTCTAACATTTAATTTTAATGTAAAGTTGGGTGACATCAAAGGCAACCTCAAGCCCTGTAGCCTCTTGTTTATGTGTTTTTACTTGTGTGAAGAAGCATTAAGGACCTTAGCCTTTTATAATACATTCTAGAAAAATTATTTCCAGAAATAAAATGTAAACATCCAAATAACTGATACTTTCCTCAAATGACCTTTTATAATACATTCTAGAAAAATTATTTCCAGAAATAAAATGTAAACATCCAAATAACTGATATTTTCTTCAAATGACCTGGGAAATATACATATATATATATGTATATATATATATATATATATATATATATATATATATACACATATATATATGCACATATATTTAAATTGAAAAATGGTAGTGCGTTTTAAAGGGATGACCATTATCCATAAATGACCACCAATTTTAATTAGAACAATATATCCTTTACTTGATGTATACTACAGTGGTGTTGCCTCTAATTTAAAAAAAAGGAAATAGATGAATTCTTCTTTTACTTATATAGTGACTATAGACTTAATTTTCCTGAAACCTAATTTCTTTGACCATGAGTTACTTACTTTTCCCTGTGCAGGCTGAATATGCATTAACATTTGTTTCTATGTTCTTTAAATATTTGCATTATAACATTTCATTATATGGTTATGTTTAGATGCACACTTTCTATAAATGCCAATTAGAAAGTACAAAATATATCTATTGAAGAACTTCCTTTGAGAAACTTTAAAAATATTTTCGTTGTATAATTTTTCAGCTTTTAATAGAAATATTTTCACCAGCTCTTCTTATAATCAAATGTTCCAGCATCCAAACTCAATAAATAATTCAAATTGCTTCTCAAGAAGTTAATGGAAAAGTCTTTCTGGGTTTGCAGACTTAGTCATGTGATAAGCTAAAGCAGTGAAGAAAGTGATAATGCTACTTTACAAGACTGAGAACCTATAAAACATGTAAATAATCTGTGCTGTGCCTGCTAAATTTGTCTTGATTTCTCTAATAAAAAAGGCTTTTGTTTGAAATAAAAGTGAATAGTAGCTTTGTTAAATATTAAATTCTAAGAGATTAAAAATATAATTTCCTTCCCTCCTCTTGGTATTTATCTTATCCTATTGCATGGCACTTTTGGAAATCACTATTGTATTGTTTATTTTTTAAATTAAAATGCTGTTACAACAGCAGTGTTTTTGCGTTGTATGAATATTTTATTGCATGATGGAAAGGAATGATTGTGGAAGCCTTAAAATGCTCAATTTTTCATTTAAATATTTTACAAGGAAAATCCTACTGAGATACATCTTCTTTTCATGGATGCCCTGGTGGGCCTCACAGAAGGGAGATATAATATATATAGTTCTACAATTCAGTGCATTTCAATTTTATAAAATAGAGGGACAGAGAGCTTTCTGTTCTAAGTGGACTGCTAACATCGTATCTGGGTGCCATATCAGAAACCCAAGGTTACCCTCCATGAAGGTAAAAAATGACTGAGCTTTTCTAAAGCGCCCAAAGCCATCTGTCCTAAAGATACTTATTAATTCAGAAAGAATGATAATGGATCAAGCATTTTGTTTGTGCACATGGGAAAGTTTGACTTATAATGTCTTTTATTTCCAGATACTTCTTTATAAAGAAGAAACAAATTTATATCTCAGATGATGCAGCCATGTTTATGTTACTTTTACAGCTATTGTTTATAAATATTATTTTCCTATAAATTCCAAACAAATTTAAAAGCTGGCATAGAAAATGATGTAGTTTATTCCAGTTTAATTATTTCTCTCCCCAACTTACAAACAGTTGTGGGATTTTCCACACAATTTGAGTTCAATAACAGTATTTATAGCCCTAACACTATATTGGCATTTTATATGTATGAGACACAGATATGAAAAGCAGTATTAATTTTTGGTGGATAAAAAAACTTCCTGTTCAAAAAAACTGATAACATTTTTGATAGAAAAATTAATTTTATTTAAACATGGCACTATGACATATTCAGGATTCTGGGGGTGAAAATAGCCAGAATTGTGCAGGATTTTTAAAAAGTGAATAAAAGGGGAAAGTGCTAAAAAATGAAATCTTGAGCCCTTATTTTCACAGAATACTAAATTAACAGTATTTAATGTCTTTTGATTTTGCTGTTTATATTACAGAATTCTTATGATTAAATACTAGTAAAATTAATGTATTTAAATTTTAATATTAGTAAAAATTATTTAATGTGTTTGAATTCTAATGTGGAAGAGAAGCAATATGAAATATTGTTAGTATTTGCAATCATAGCTTTTATGTTGGTGAAAATGTTCAACTTTTATTATTTGTTCTAGTGTAGAATTCCAGAGATTCAATTGATTTAGATATTTCTGTTTTTTTTTTTTTTTTTTTTTTTTTTTTTTTTTTTATTTTTAAAAAAATAATTTTTTTATTTTTTTTTTTTTTTTTTTTTTTGAACCCCACAAAAAAACAGTGAAAAATTTCCCAAATGAAAAGTTTTTAA
>CAUYLG010021078.1:0-15464 GCA_963573385.1 Cacajao melanocephalus | reverse complement strand
TGGGCAGTAGAACAAGAATCCTGTTCTCTCTCCCTCTTTTTCTTCCTCTTTCTTTCTCTCATACATTCTTTTTCTTTCTTTCTTTCACTCTCACTTTCTTTCCTCTCTTTTTCTTTCTTTCAAAAAAAAAAAAAAATACATCATTGAATTCAGCCAACACCGAAGGGGAGAAGATCACACAAGATCATGAATACCAAGATATTGGTATTATTAAAGGCCATATGAGGAGTTAAAATAATAATATATTTAAATCAGAATGCTAATCAAAGAGGTTCTACTAATTTAGAATTGTATTTGCAAAATTTTTAGAAACGGGAAATAAATTCTCAAAACAGTAAGGTAATCTTTTGATGAAAACAATTGTCACTTAAGCTCACTGATCCCAGGCTAAAATGTTATATGCATAGTTTAAGATGAATTATCCTGATTCTAGTAAGTGTCTCAATTATGGCAAATTAAGCAGCACTTGGAGAAGAACTCTAAAGATTTCTTCTTACTTCTTCAGAAATCACACACCCATGGTCAACATCTCTCATCTCTCACTCTCAGAGTCAGGATACCACAAGTTTTATGGACTATAGTATCCTCTTAACTTTTGGGCTTACTTCTTGAAAAGTTTAACTGTCATTATACTAATGGCTTGAGAGAATAAAATTAAGGCAATAATGCTTATACAATAACATAAGATCAAGAAAAACCTGAAGCAAAACCTCTGTAACCACATCACACAACCAGTCTGAGCTAAAATTGAGTCATTAAGTAGTTGATGAATCCTCAGAGTGGAAGAAAACTCATTAACATAAATTACCATATGATAATAGAGTTGCAGAAGTGTTTGAAAACAAAAAGAACTTTTTCTGTTGATGTGTGTATAGGCTGTAAGTACCATGTTCTCTCATGCCTATACATCACTATCAAGAGCATTAGGAAAAGTTCTGAAAATCCCAGCAGTCATAAATTCTCATCTGTGTTTAATTACCTGAAATATCTAGCAAGTTTGAATCATCCAAGTCACTGGTGTTTTACATGACCAACTGTTTCTAACAAACATACATGATCAGAAGCAATTCTGTTTCCTTAAACATTAGCATCCTGAAATACCCATACAGAGAAAAACAATACTAGAGAGCACATAAAACGTACTCTGTGGAGTGTTACAAGGCAATCTATTCATTAAACACTTCCTATGAAACTTTAGTTTACTCATAAACACCACATAAAATTTTAGCCTAATACTGCAGTTGGAATGACTTTATTCTTCCCTAAAAGGACCGTGAGCTTCTATTCTATAAATTCAGATTGTTTTCACCATTTCTAGGATAATTCCCACATACGATATTTATCATTTTTTAAATGATCCTTTGTAATATTTAAATAATCATGTATCATTGCTATCACCTTAAAAACATCATCTGATGATGACATAATTGAACAACAGTTGAAGTATTATTAACTGTAAACAGGTACTGAGGAGCTCTACAGAAACCTAGGTGACATGAATTATTTGTAATCTATAAGTATATGGAGAAAAACACATGACATGAGGGAAATTCTTGTATAAATTCACTCTAATAGAATATTATGTAGTAAAACCTTGAAAGTCTGAAATAATTTAGGAGAGTTTGCTTAAATCATTGAATACCTCATGGAAATACATCACTAGTACTTTCAAACAAACAAATGAACAAATGAATAAGATATCCATTTAAGGGCTTATCTCATTTGAAGTATCATAAGAATAAAAAAGCTACTTTTAGACTTGCCATTGGATTTTTAAAAAGTACATTGAGGCATAATTTAGACAAATCTTTTGATCTGTCCACATAAGAGTAGTCCCTGTCTTCCCCAGCCCCACATATTTGTGGACACCAAAGACACAGTATTTGTACAACCCCACTCAATTTATCTGCTTTTGAGGATCTTATAGACCACTGAAGGAGACAGATAAATATATAATTGCAATACAATGAGATAATATGTTATTTGGCAAATATACATAATTCAGCAATGGCACAGGTGAAAAACAAATTGTACTATAGTATATTACCCTCTTTTACTTTGTTTAAATCAGATTTAATAGACAATAAATAACAACTAAAACTGGCATGTTAAGCCAATATGAAAGATGAAGTGCTATTTTCAAATGCTGATTACAAATAATCTTTAAAGAAATTGCTACCCAACAATCTTTTAAAAGTTCAGGTAATATGAATTTTTAGTTTAGAGTAGAGAGACAAGAACAGTGTGACAGGAAAAATAAATCAAAGATGCATTTGTCTAAGAGTCTCAAGTAAATATGTTTCTATAACTAAGTTGGACCCTGAACTAAGTATTTTTAATAGTGAGGATAATTCTTACTATAAATGCGTGATTACTCATCACTGACTGCTACATATTGAGACATTGGCTAGTAAAACAATATTCTAGGTAATGATTTATTTTTTAATACATGTATTTTATGTCAAGTATGACTTACATGAAAAGTGAAGGACATATCACTTTTGTTTTTGTGATTTCAACCACTCCCAGGAGTCTCAAGTTATATTTCTATTTTGTTTAAAAGCACAAAGTGTGAATGATTAGCCTTCTACTTGCTTCACAGGCCACACACCACATTAAGACACATCCCCCTCTACTTTAGATGTGTGAATATTGTTCATTTGTGTTTTGCAAGGATTTTATTCAAATTAGATATTTTAGCCATAGTAAAGCTATAAAACTTCATGAAATTCCATTCAGAAATCACTTCTCAAGACAGGTTTGCTTTCAGATATGCATAACCTTTGGGTGAGGATTCTTAATACATTCAGTAAGAGTTTATAACAGGTCTCCATTTGGCTTGTACTATGATGTATCCTGTGCAATAACACTGAGCATCCCTTCAATTGCTTTTTAATTATTTCATGCCCCATTACATGTCTGTTACATTTGCAGGATATATTTTGAAGATTCAAAAAATCAGAAGAGTATTGGGATGAAAGAGTAATAATTAAAAGTACAGGCTCCATAATTAACTACATGATTTAATCTCAAAGCCACCATTTACCAACTGTGAGATCCCAAAAATGTTTTTGGTTTCTCATCTCTTAAATCTGCAGTACTTAACTCTTTGTAGTGAGGATTAATGCAAATATTACAAAGCACATCAAATAATATCAGACATGAAGTAAACATTATAAAAATTAGCTTTTATTATTACTATATATCTTATTGGCAGAAAGAGAGATGAAATTTCTGCTTATTTCCTTTCCTTACAGACTGACAAATGTTAAGTGATGGAATGTGGATTGGAGAATGAAACAGATGTCTGATCTCCCAGGTCAAGTGCTCCTTCGGCTTTATCATGTGATTACTTATTATATAAAGTCCTATAATGTTCTTTAATTACAAACATCATGTTAAAGTTGATTCATCAACCCCAAACTCTATTAATTTACTATTAATAAATAGTATTGGCCTAATACTATTTACTAATAAACTCTGCTAATTTTACTAATTTAATTTCTTTCTTTATGATTATTTGAACTCCTGAAATATAGTTTTTAAATCTAAGGCAAGGAAGATGTCCAGAGAAAATATACAGTAAAAAGTTTCATAGTTATAGATGATAATTACTTTTGTATAAATAATACTAAAATAGTAATGGCTTAATACTATTTACTAGTAAACAATTTATAGTTTATATTTACTGTAAACTTGATAAACATTAAATAAACAGTGTAGCACAATGTTGAGCATGTAGCAGGTTCTCAATAAATAGTCGTATGCAATTGTGACCTTTGACAATAGAATGAATAAGGCACTTTTCTCTATGGCTGCCGTCCATCCATTTATTTAGGATTTTCTTTTTCTAGTTAGTCTTAATATCTATCTTGGTAATTCATTTCTGTCTTGCTAGCATGCTTTGTATAACTTTATTTTCCTTCTGTACTCAAAGGCAAAAATCCTTCAAAGAATATACTAAATGTAAAAGTACATTACATTTCTAAACTATTTCTTATTTACCTACTTCTCACATTTAAATTTTAAAATGCCAAAGTCCTAGATAATAGTTTGAATATGTCTCCCAAAAAAGATACATTATTCCATTTTATCATTTAAAAATTATGCTATCCTTCAACAGGTACTCTCATATGGGTGTCACATAATCAAATGACTTCTGGACATCCTATTTGGCTACAGTCTAGTTCAAGATACATAAATATTCTCTTTCTTTATAATAATTCAAAGGTTCTGCTCAGTGACATTTAAGTATTAGGCAATGTATTATATAGAGTACATTTAAACAATTACCTGAATGTTAACACCTGAATTTTAATATACTTAACTATTATTATATTATCAGTTAAAACATTAAAAACCCGAGAGACCAAAAAGGTGACGGAGGAGAAAGGGGACTAGACTGCAAATCCTTCTGGACAGGGCAGCGGGCAGCGCCTCACATTGCGAATTTTAGCTCCAGATCGACTGCAACAACAAACCAGCAATCCGGAGAGGACCCACAAACCCTCTGAAGGAAGCAGACTGTTCCTATGGGACCCAGGAGACCCCCCCAAAACTGTGAGTGCCCCAACTGTGGAAGTGGGAAAGGGAGACCCTTCTCTCCTGAACACATACCTGCAATGGCGAAACTGAATGTCTGTTTCCCAGAAGGTTTCTGAGTTTACCTGGAGCGGAGTCAAGTTGGAGAGCTGAGTGAAAGACAGGGGTAGAGAAAGCAGCAGAAAGGCCCCGAGAGCTTGCTGGTTCCCCTAGCAGGCCATTTCTGCCTGGCACCACAGGGCCAATAGGAGAGAAGCTGAAGTAAACCTACACAGGGAGAAAAACAAATAAGGAAGTGACTTACCCACCTAACCAAATGCCGCGTGTACCCCAATAACTTATGGAAAAAGAATTCATCAAATACTTTTTACTGTATATTTTATCTGGACATCTTTCTTGCCTTAGATTTTAAAATTGTATATTAGGAGTTCAAATAATCATAAAGAAGTCAACTTTTCATTTATTTTTAATTATTGGAAAGAACATTAGAATTTCTAGAGATTATAGCTGTTAGATGTTATTATATTGCTTATTGGGAGCCAAATGTCACAATATGTCATATCCCAAACTTAAATTCTTCAGTTAATCACCTTTGTTTACTAACCCTGTTTGCCCTCCATCCATGAGCCTCTGCTTGTGTTCTTTATTTATTTTATATTACACATTGGACTTTCTTTTTTTGTTGTATCTTTCAACCCATTTTTAATGTATTTCTTTTATCTCTGGTTTACTTCTATCTTATTCTTCAGAAATCTCATTGTTCATAGCTCACAGAATTAGACTGTAACCACTAACTAAAAATACTACACCCATAATTATTTATTTTTTACTGAATATAGCTGAGCTGTGGGGATAAGTCAGGGCTTTCATTTAAAAAAATGGCATTCCTTTCTAATATTGGACAATACAGTGTAGGTAATTATTCATGCTTAAAGCGTTTTTTTCTAGAAGTTCAGAATAGGATTTCATAACGTAAGCATTGTCCTCGACCTTTTCATTGACACCTTCATTCAATAGTTGGAGAGACAATAAGTGATTAACTGACTTACTCAAGTTATCTCTGCTAATCAATGACAGATATTGAATTTGGTTTCAGTAGGATTTAATAGTTATAGATGGTAATTACTTTTGTATAACTATTCACTTAGGATTTATAACAAATTATGATTATAAACTCATCCCCCCAAAATTTGAGATAGTAGTAATACATAGTTAGAGGAACAAATATATCAATTTGGCCAAGAACTCACATCTAGTTACTATTTTTATGAAACAAATAATATCAAATGTATATATTTTACTGCTACTTCACTAGGCTGACTTTGTATGAAAATTCCAATACTAGATCGGAATTATTAATGTTATTTTACTTGATTGTTCAGCAAAAGAGAGAATGTACAATGACAGAAAAGAACAGGTGTGTGAGCAGTTTAAGTAGAAGTGCTGAAAGAGGGCTCTCTCAAAATCTATCTAAGAATATTGAGCTGTCAGGCTATACAATAAAGAGTATTTATTTTTGTAACTGTAATGAGAGTCATGAAGTTTCTGCTATTTGTAAATATTTCTTGTATAGGGATAGTCCACAATCAAAATCCTTTCCCTCACCACTTCCATGCCCCAGCAGCTGACCCCTTGTCCTAAAGAATAGCATGTGCAACCAATTGCCAAATATGTTGATGACTTAAACAAAAAAATTGTCATGTACAAATAAAAATTATGAAAAGTGATTTTTATATAATACAGAACACCTGAACTGATAAAAGAAGAAGAGAGGCAAGAACAGAGAGAGAGAGAAACCAAGAAAAAGAAAGAAGAGAACTAGTTTAGAAAAGCATTTGATTAAAACTTAGCTCTACTATGATTTATCTTGAACTCTAGACAAATGTGTCAAATAACATTTCATTCTGTAGAACGGTGAAGACAAATGTCTGACTATCTCACAGAGATGTGCTACAAACTAAAGAAATAAAAAGAAAGCCTTTTAATGTATAATAAATAAGGCCTTGTAAAAGTGTTAAGCATTGCTGAAATTTCTAAAAACTGAAGAGGTTGGTAAAAATGAAGCAGAGATTTGTGTGAATAAATAAATAACATGGAAAAAAGGAAAGTAAGCCAGGTGCCAATTAAGTTTTCTATTTTAGTAATGGGTATTCCTTTACATTTTAAACTCATTACTAGAGTTCAGAAATTTTACCTGCAGAGGCTTACTTTGATTTTGATCCCTGTTTTTGTAGGATACGAGTTTAACAAAAATACAGATCAGTCGATTGGGATAACAGCAATTCACAAAATGTATTGCTGGTAACAGGAGATAGACAAATTCCAAGGCAGACAGGGATGGATCCCCAGTGAAACTTGACTTTCAAGCCCTGGACAGTCTAAAGCCTGAAAACTCAGCTACCATTTCCAGATAGAATCCATAGACCAGAGTGAGAACTTCCACCCCGTTTTACCCACTCTCTCTCAAATGGTTCTTTCTGAATGATGCCTTTTAACCAATCTAATACTGCCTTTTCCAAGCCCACCCATAAACCAGTCAGCATGCCTTCCCCCATTCTAAGCCCATAAAAATCCCAGACTCAGCCTTACAGAGGGCTATCCACTTTCAGGTCCCAGATCACTGTTGAGAGCTTTACTTTCACTCAATAAATTCTACTCTGTCTTAACCTCGCTTAGGAGTTTATGTACATTATTTTGCTTGATCATGGGACAAGAACCCAGAAGCCACCAAGCTGTGGGAGTAAAAAAGCTATAATGCTATCTGAGCTGCAGGCGGCAGTAGTAGTAAAAGAGCTGTAACATTCTTACTCATGTACGAACAACAGGAGTTAAAAAAGCTGTAACAGTATGTCTACAATTTATTTCACCAAGGAAGAGTTATGAATAGCAAAAAGAAGCAGAGGAATTGAATGCATATATCACATATAGCTGTGAGATGAAAGATGTTTAATCACACTAGCCAGCATGAAAAGAAATGTTGGCATAATTCCATCAAACATCAGCTAGCATCACCACTGGGAAGGTTGTGTACTCTGGCAAGAGGATTTGCTACGGAACTGAAGATTACTTTAAACATTAAAACTTTATGCCAGGCCCAGTAGCTCATGCCTGTAATCCCAGCAGTTTGGGAGTCTGAGGTGGGTGGATTGCCTGAAGTCAGGAGTTCAAGACCAGCCTGGCCAATATGGTGAAACACCATTTCTACTAAAAATACAAAAATTAGCCAGATGCCATGGCATATGCCTGTAGTCCCAGCTACTTGGGAGGCTGAGGCAAAAGAATCACTTGAACCCAAGAGGTGAAGGGGTGAAGGTTGCAGTGAGCTGAGATTATGCCACTGCATTCCAGCCTGGGCAAGAGAGCGAGACTCCATCTCAAAAAACAACAACAAAAACCACTTTAAAAGCTAATTTATAACTAATGGTATGTTCTTTAACATCTTTACTTTTATTCCATCCTTAAATGGGGACATAACAAATATGCATACTATATTTATGCACACACCCACACACATGCATACATGTACAAAAACAGAAATAATCAAATACCTGTGCTTTCTAAGGAAACTTAGATATAGCTTTCTATATGCCAAGAGTTCTAGTTGTTGGGTGGATGGTCTGCTTATTATGTCTTTATCATGAGCTCTTCCAACTATCAGTATTCTCACTTGCCCCAAGCCAGCCTCTAACCGCCATTGCGAATACAAAAGGTTCTTGCCATGCAGATGCTACCATCACCTCTCTCAACTCCACTTCTCTCTTCTCCCCTTGTTTTAATTTTTAATCTTTTTTTTTTTTTTGAGACAGAGTCTCATTCTGTTGCCCAGGCTGTAGTACAGGGGCGTGATTTCAGCTCACTGCAACCCTCAGCCTCCTGGAATCAAGCAATTCTCCTGCCTCTGCCTCTCCAATAACTGGGACTACAGGTGTGTGCCACCATACCCGGCTGATATTTTGTATTTTTAGTAAAGACAGAGTTTCACCGTGTTAGCCAGGATGGAATCAATCTCTTGACCTTGTGATGTGCCCTCCTCAGCCTCCCAAAGTGCTGGGATTACAGGCGTGACTCACTGTAAAATTGGCATGGCCAATTTTTAATATTTTATCTCTCTATTTGCTCCCCTTTTCTTGAATGCCTCTTGAAAAGCCTTCAGAAACCTTTTTGAAGGAACCCTTCTTTTAGAATATTTCCTACAACCCATATACTGAAAAAGTATAAATATCTCATTATATAGATATATCTGCTATAGCATACACCCTACTTTAATTGTATTAATAGTCTGAATTTGTGTAATTTGTGTTACAAATTATATGAAATTTAATTGCCTTTGTCGTATTTATATGTGATTTATATGTGGTATTGTATTATTTTCTAATATAATATTTAATATATTTTATATTTTTGTTTGGTTATTTTCTTCCTTTTCATTTTAATTTTTCTTATTTTTAAGTTTTAGATTTTGGAGTACAAGTGAAGATTTGTTATATAGGTAAACACATGTCACAGGGGTATTGCACATATGATTTCAACATCCAGCTATTAAGCCCGGTATGGAATAGTTATCTTTTCTGTTCCTCTCCCTCTTCCCACCCTCCTCCATCAAGTAGCCCCAGTGTCTGTTGTTTCCTTCTTTGTGTTCATAAATTCTTCTTATTATTTGGCTTCCACTTATAAGTGAGAATATATGGTATTTGGTTTTCTGTTCCTGCATTAGTTTGCTAAAGATAATCACCTGTAGCTCCATTTGTGTTCCTGAAAAACACATAATCTCATGAAAATGGACATATTGCCCAAAGTAATTTATAAATTCAATGCTATCCCCATCAAGCTACAGTGATTTTCTTCACAGAACTGAAAAAAACACCTTAAACTTCATTTGGAACCATAAAAGAGCCCACATAGCCAACACAATCCTAAGCACAAAAAAAAATAAAGCTGGAGGCATCAAGCTACCTGACTTCAAGCTATATTATGAGGCTACTGTAATCAAAACAGCATGATACTAGTAACAAAACAGAGATATAGACCAATGGAACAGAACAGAGGCCTCAGGAAGAATGCCACACAGCTACAACCATCTGATCTTTGACAAACCTTACAAAAACAAGCAATGGGGAAAGATTCCCTATTTAATAAATAGTGTTGGGAAAACTAGCTAGCCACATGTAGAAAGCCGAAATTGGATCCCTTCCTTACACCTTATACAACAATTAACTCTAGATGGATTAACGATTTAAACATGAGGCCTAACACCATAAAAACTCTAGAAGAAAACTTAGGCAATACCATTCAGGACATAGACATGGGCGAGGACTTCATGACTAAAACATCAAAAGCAGTGGAAACAAAAGCCAAAATAGACAAATGGGATCTAATTAAATTTAAAAGCTTCCGCACAGCAAAAGAAATTATCATTAAAGTGAACCAGCAACCAACAAAACGGGAAAAAACTTTTTGCAATCTCTCCATCTGACAAAGGGCTAATATCAAAAATCTACAAAGAACTTAAACAAATTTACAAGAAAAAAACAAACAACCCCATCAAAAAGTAGGCAAAGGATATGAACAGACACTTTTCAAAATAAGACATTTATGCAGCCAACAAACATGTAAAAAAAAGCTCATCATCAATGGTCATTAGAGAAATGCAAATCAAAACCACATTGAGATACCACCTCATGCCAGTTAGTATGGCAATCATTAAAAAACCTGGAGACAACAGATGCTGGAGAGGATGTGGAGAAATAGGAACACTTTTACACTGTTAGTGGGAGTGTCAATTAGTTCAACCACTGTGAAAGACAGTGTGGCAATTCCTCAAGGATCTAGAAATAGAAATACCATTTGACCCAGCAATCCCAGTACTGGGTATGTACCCAAAAGATTGTAAATCATTCTATCATAAAGACACATGCACATGTATGTTTATTGTGGCACTGCTCACAATAGCAAAGACCTGGAACCAACCCAAATGCTCATCAACGATAGACTGGACAAAGAAAATGTGGCACATATACACCATGGAATACTATGCAGCCATAAAAAAGGATGAGATCGTGTCCTTTGCAGGGACATGAATGAATCTGGAAACCATCATTCTCAGCAAACTGAAATAAAAACAGAAAACCAAACACCACATGTTCTCACTCATAAGTGGGTGTTGAACAATGAGAACACACAGACACAGGGAGAGTAACATCACACACCAGGGCCTGGAGAATGGGGAGCTAGGGGAGGAAGAGCAGGGTGTGGGGAGATCGGGGAGGGATAGCATTAGGAGAAATACCTAATCTAGATGATGGGGTGATGGATGCAGCAAACCACCACAATGGCATGTGTATACCTATGTAACAAACCTACACAATCTGCACATGCAGCCCAGAACTTAAAATATCATAAATAAATGTTTTAAAAAGACATGATCTCATTCTTTTTTATGGCTGCAAAGTATATAATTATATATTTACTTATATATGATGTATATTTGTATGCATATATATACATGTACATCTATACCCATATACATACAGATATATTTTTATAATAGTTTCTCACTTGATTATGAGCTCTTCAAGAAAAAGACTGAATTTCAATTTGTAGGCACATGATGGGCCATCAATAAATATTTGAAAGATGAGTGGGTGAAGAAGATTGAACTGTTTCTTCTTTTACTGACCTCAAACTAAGAACTCACGGTGAAGCAGATATCATATTTAAAACTTCGACTTGGCATGTTTATTTAATTATAAGTTCCTGCTGAAGAGTTATTTCCTTCCAGTCAAAGATGTTCTTTTATTTCTATGTCTGCATTTTGTTGTTTCTCTTTTTCGTTTTTAAAATTGTTCTCGGTAATTGAAAGGCTACTAGTGGTTCACGGAAACCCATTTTTCACTCCAGAAAAAAAAAAAAAATTCAACTACATTATGTACATTGACACATAAATTTAAATATACGTTTCACCGTGTGAGTTAACGGCACTAACTTTAGGGATGTGTATCCACTTTGAAGTTAACATGGTAAAGGGCTACCAATAAACGAAAACAATCAGTATTCATGAATTTCCTGTTTGAAAGAAACAAAGCATTAAGAAATCAAGTGTTCACTGTATGAAACTATCTAGTATAAATTAACTTAATTTCAGTTATTTAGCTTCCTGGAGCTTAGACTTTTTCTTTTTGTTATCTTATTGACTGAGAGTTGAGACTGAAAACTGGACAAGACAAACCTAACAGGTCAACACTTTATAAAGAGAATTAATGATCTGCCAATATAATAGTTTTATTAACTAGCTGAGTTCAGCAATGCAAACCTAAACTAGGCAACCCCAGAGAAGTCCTTTCAAGTGCCACAATTCAGTCAGCCCTGAACAACAATAGAACCACCAAATGAAATGAAAAGGGTCAACCTACAGACTTTTGCCCCAAATTAATTTTTAGCTTTCAAATTTATAGTAAACTCTGATGTAGAGACTCCATTAGACAAAACTTCTGGATTGATACACATGAGGAATTATCTATTCCTTGAGCGGCCACAGTTGGTTAATGGAAATGAGAAAATTCCATAGTCTGTTTACTTCAATTGGTGATTGTAAAATAATTAATTAGTGACATTATCAAATATAACATACTAATTTAAATTTTTCTGGTCATTTATAGCACACGAATATCTTTGATACAACACCAGATATGTTTTCTTACCTTTTTCATCCACTCAAGAGTATCAATAGTCAAAATAATTCAGGAAAAGCAATTGTTCTATTTTATAGTAACTGTGCAAATATCAATATCTATTAAATTTAATAAGATAAAAATCTAGCTTAAGTGCCAAGAAGTATTTGGAGTACTTTTCCTACTCAAAAAGAACACTTTTATAATTTGTAAGAACGATATTATTACAGTATCATCTTTCTGATAAACAAAAGATGCTAGCTTTTGCTTTCAAAATAATGTATTTGTCAGTGATTTATGGAGTGTGTAGAAAAACCAAGAGTTACCCTGATGTAAGACTTACTCACCTCTATGATAGATAAATTCTATGCAGCTATAACAGAATGCTTAAATAAGTTATTTTTGAATAAGGGCTTTTATGTTCAATGCCTCGGGCTGCAAGCTCCTATAACTTGGCTTGAAGGATGTCTAGTTTGTGCTGAAACAAAAGTATGAGATGAATTGTGTCAAGAGAAACCCTGGATTATGTGCTATGCTTCCGCTCACTTATAGAGGTTTCTTTGTAAAATACAGTGCCTGAGGGTACAGGAAAGGTGCAGACTCTAGTATTTCTCTGGTCAATTCCAAGCAAACAAATGAAAATGAAATAAAATAGCAGTAATATAGTCTTACAAGCATAGAGAAGCTTGATCCTCCTGTCAAACTCTTTAACTTTCTCCAATTGTGTTTAGTGTTCTTCCTTTATTATTTATTTATTTAAAGGCAAAGCTTTCCTTACACTTGGGTATTGGCTCTACAAAAAGTAAATCTCCAGAATAATAGCCAGCTAGTATTTCTGATTTCTGAAACATTCCATTTTCTGTGTTTGCTTCTAAATTTTATCTCGTTGGTGAGATCTTGATGAACATGCAATACTCTTGTTTTCCACCCTCTTCCCTGACTTTATCTTTCTCTAAAGCATTTACAACTGTTTAATGTACTGTAAACTGATAGTTTGCTTTATGGATTGCCTGTCTCCCTTTGACTCTAGATTATACACTCCATGTGGGAAGGACTTTGTGTGTTTTGGTCACGTTTAAATCCCCAGAGACTTAAACTAACTGGTACACGAGCTACTAACCTTGGGTCAGCATCCTAACTGCTGGGATTCATGGAATGAATAAGAGGGCAGGAAAGCATGTTAGAAACATGCTCTCTATAGAAGGTTTCCTTACTGATTCTGGATGGATTATTGATCAGAGGAAATTTTTCAAAATAGCCTAAATTATATTTTACTTTAATTATTTCTATATCTTTTCTAAGCCCTTACTTGTTCTTCCCCCACCCCCCAAGTGATTTTCCATACCCCATTTCTCTATAGAGCCCTCATACTTCTACTTTAGAAGGGTAAATAAGGAAAGTCTCCACTCTTTTAAAATATAAAGTGCCCCATGATCCCACTTCTATTTTGATTCTTCCCCACATCTTACCCCAAACTACCATTCCTTTTGAGCTTATACTAGATAACTTTTAGGAATAGAGCCATAATTTTAAGCAAATTTATTTTAACCCCTTAACCTCCTCAGGCTCCATTTGCCTATTTATTTTTCTTAACTCAAACTAACCCTGAATTTTTAAAATATCAGGAGTGTAACAAAGCCAAATGAAATATTCTGGACACTTTTTGAGATCTACCGTTGGGAATAGAACCTAGGATAACCAACTTATGACAATTTGCCCAAGAATGTCTTAATTTTAGCCCCAATAGTCCCACATATGGGGAAACTCCTCAGTCCTAGGCAAACTGAAACAGTTGTTCAACGTAAAATTACTTCGACCTATGGGCAAGGTTTCCATGCCTGAGAATTTGTCCCTGGGCTAAGGTCTCTTAAGTTGTCTCAGCTCATCTCCTCCTTCTACTTCTATTATTTTAAAGCTGCAGAGCTTTGCACAGCAGCACTCAAGATAATGGCAATGCTGGTTCTGATGGTGGGGACGTAGGCAGTAAGTACAGCTACAGCTCGCCTGGAAACTGGAAACTTTGACTACCTCTCTTGGATGCTCACTTGGGATAATTCGCTCAAATTGACAATGCAACCTAAACCATAAGATAATGAACTTCTGAAAATCAATGCATATGTTTATGTCATCCTATAATATATAAGCACATATTATTGAAAATACATTCTAATATATAAGAAATTCTATGCAGTTCATGCAAATAATAATTTGACACTTGATATTTGAAGGCCACAGCAAAGTTATTTGCTTTTCAGTTTATATCACAGATGAGTGAATAGCTTTTATTCATTGGGAAGGCACCATAACTGTGTAAGAAGAGCATCAGCTATACTATATCACCAGTCAGGAGAGATTCACTGTAATATAGAACTGAACTCCAAGCCTCTGACCCTGCCATTCTGCTATGTTTTATCTATATTATGGAAAGAGCATGATTTTAGAACTTAGAAGTCCTGGTTCAGTCTTAGCTCTATTGCTTATTAAATATGAGAATTTGGACAATCATAAAACATTTCACAGGTAACCAATAAACAAAGAGCAATAAGAACTAATCTGCACAGTTTACATGACTTGTTGAATCAACGAGATAATGACCTTAAAAGGTTTTCTTACACATAAGTATTCTATTTGTTAACAATAATAGTTCTTCCTCTCAAATTTAATGATGAGGCATTGATAGAAAAAATGAATTATATTTTTTTCTCTTGATAGAAAAATTGAGTTATAGCAACCAAAGTTGTTAGAGTGGCAGGTGCCTTGAATTCATAGAACTTTATGTAGTTAGCAAAGCATAAACTATGGCATCATAAAACTTAGAACCACTAAATAAAGTAGTCGTAGCTGATTGAGGCACTGAAAAGTGGGCATGTGGAAACCTGTGAAGTAGGAAGCAGGTAAAATAATTTGTTCAAAGCCATACAGAATTATCTTTATAAAAAGTATGTGTCCTTGCTTACTTGCAGTAAAAATGTGAGATATCTTACAAAACTGAATGTAGAAGAGCCAGCCCTGAACCTGGTATTTAAAAATTTAACCCTGGGTTCTTTTCCTTGAATCATAATAGAAAATATTCTGTCCTGGGAGCTCAGAGATCTGCAGGTAGCAGCCTGCTTGTCCTTGGGAAAATCACACAACCTGTCTGTTAAAGTGTCATCATTTGCAAAAAAAAAAAAAAAAAAAAAAAAAAAATATGATTGTTGGTTTGTTTTTTTTAAAATATTAGATTAATTAGAATAATTTTAAATATATTAGGCC
>CAUYLG010021076.1:0-14331 GCA_963573385.1 Cacajao melanocephalus | reverse complement strand
AGTACCTCAATGTGGTTTTGATTTGCATTTCTCTAATGACCAGTGATGTTGAGCATTTTTTCATGTTTGTTGGCCTTATAAATACCTTCTTTTGAAAAGGGTCTGCTCATATCCTTTGCCCACTTTTGAATGAGTTTGTTTGTTTTCTTATAAATCTGTTTTAGTTACCCCATTTATTTTTTTAAAAAAGGATACTACCATTTATCTAGAAAGAAGCCATCCAGATTTCCCTCAAGATTAGAACTGCTGGGGCTAAAGTGATACAGAGTGGTTTAGGAGGCTTCCATAGTCTCACTCCAGAATGCAAGTTTACTTCTTAATCTTTCAATCATCACAATTATAACATCACAATTATAACAACTTTAAAAAGAGCCAACACTGATATTTGCCTATCACTTTCTACTCATCAAATATTTACTCCTAAGTGTCCAAACGACACTGTGATAAATACTATTAACATCATCATTTCTACTATACAGATGATGATAGTGAAACATAGGTTAAGTTGCCCAAGGTCTCATTATAAGGGTCATAGCCAGGATTTGATCTCTTCAATAAAGTTCTCATCAATGTCTTAACCATTAAGCCATGCAAGATACCCAGAGCCAACGGACTGTGTTGATGACTATGATCTTTGCTTTAACCAACAACAAATTTTCCTAAATATGATGCAGATTTTCCATAAATACCATAAAATCTCGATTATTTACTTCACTTTATTCCAAAAGGAAGTTGAATTCTGAAATTCAAATGAATGGCAAACAATAGTTGTTTAATTTCAGTACTTTTGTCACTTGCAGCCAGTACTTAAAAAGAGATATATAATTTATTTTTGTTGATTTGCATTTTGCATACAATTGTAAGATCCTGGAGAATAAAGACAGTATGTGTTTTACCATTTTACTCTCTCATGTGTGTAGGTCTAGGCTTTGTGCACAGAAAGTGTTAAAAAAATAATGTAACTCATGTGATAGTTATTACTTTTATTGAAATTCAGAAGTTTAGGGAAATTCATGATAAAATGTACAGTTTACATTTTGTGAATCTGGTCAAATTACTTAAAAATTGTATTTTTCCTATGAATAATTTTTATTTCATTTAATTATGAAAAAATCACATATGCATAATTAAACATTTACCACAAATAAAACATTTGTACTATTGTTTTCACAGTTAAGAACTTTCTACAGAAATTGAATTACAATTTTGTGGAAAGTATCTTCATTATATAAAAACAGTCTATGTTTATGATAGAAAAATTATATGAAACATGAAAATATAAACAAATAAAGGAATAATTATCTTAAAAGCAGCTATTCAAAATTTAGAAGAATTATCTAAACGAAAAATAATTTAGAATTATCTAAGAGACAACTATAAATATTCTGATGTATTTAAGACTCATATTCTAGAATCCTGACTATTATTTTTTTATACTTCTATGGCTAATCTCAAGTTTAGCTTTATTTTTCTAAAGGAATGAAGCTTGTAAAATATTTCAGAATTCGCTAAGTTTTTTATATTTTATCTTTCTTGTCACAGTATATCAATTATTCTTGGGTTTATAGACTATATATGCACTGCTAAGAGCAACTAAACAAAATATATATGTGCTATTTATTAATTCATGTTGCTTTATGTAAATTACTTGAAAATGATAAGAAATAAACGATTGTATTTAACAACAACCAAATATAGACTACTTGTGCCTACATCTAACAAGAATAAATAAAACAAAATATAACATAAAATATGTTATAAATATATTTATAGTATATATGTTTGCTATATATAGTTAACCTATAACTTACTTATAGTAAATATATATAATAGTTAACCTATAACTTACTTACAGTAAATATATATATCTACTGAGATATTAACCTATAACTTACTTATAGTAAACATATATATTTAATATAAGTTAATCTATAACTTACTTATAGTAAATATATATAACCTATAACTTACTTATAGTAGATATATGTAATATCTACTGAGATATTACTATATTTTATTAAGAATTAAATTTTTAATAATTCAGAAGGCTAAATAATTTCATTTGTCCTCAAACTAATTCATGCTTTATTTTTTTAAATTTTAATTTGACAGTAATTCCAAGATATGTAGGAATATACAAGGAGGTGACAGTTGAAAAGATAATTCTGGAAAGAAAAAAAGTAAGTGTGAACTGGAAGTAAAATTTGTTAAAAGGTTATATTGTAATAATAATAGAAAATACATAAAAGGAACAAAATGTAACATCAATAGATAGATTCTATTATACATGTGAATTCTGTTAATAAAAATGACACTAAAATAAGTATTTTATTTTCACATCACAATTTCTGAAATATATGTGGCAATAATTTTCTATTTTATTTTTTCAACCTCTAATTATGTTATTATACTTTTTTCTTCTTCTAGAATTTGTTTGTATTTTCTCTGTGCATAATATATAATTATTTTTGTACTAGCATTATTGGTCCTGGAACCAGGCTATATTATCATCAAGGTAGAGCAGCAAAATATAACAATTAAATAAATTATTTTAGTTACTTTAACAACCTTTCTTCTTTCATTATAATTTTGGAATTATAGTTTAGTATAATACAGATAGTTTTAATATCTGTTACAATGAAAATATATTTATTAAAGTCACACAGGCATACTTGTATATTTTATTCCCATGTTGTTCAGCACAAAGTGATTCACAGCAGTTATATCTTAGTCCGAACTGTGTACTGTAGCAATCTTAATTTCTTAATCCTTCACAGGTTGATTTTAATTTTTCTCGTCTATTCATTTTCATGGGAACATAGGACTTATGTGACCTTGTATAATTTTTGGTCACAAGCATTCAGGAGAGTATGTAATAAGACTCCACATGTCATTTGACTAAATTCTCTCAATTTTGTACAAAAGTAGCAGATGTGTTCTCTACACCCACATACATATTTAGCTTCTCTCTGTCTCTCATACAGTAGGACAGCCTGACAGAGAGCTTGTCATGTTTTCTTTACTGACCACAAGTTTATATAGTTTGTCAATGATTTCTAATGGTCATTTTATTTTAGCTCTTCCTGTTTATACATTTTGGCTAGAAACTTGAAGAGTGTTTCTGGAGGGCAGGAAGTACATTTTGAATGTTCACTGAGTAGGAATTTAGTTGTGACTTTTGTTTTCAGTTGAGTCGATTCTGTGTTGGATTAAAGGCATGAATTCTGACCTACTCATAGAGTTCATTTCACCCTGTCTACTGAAGCTATTAATTAAATGTGACATTACAGTGAATCTATTTGATCTCTTATTTGCCATGTGGTCCTATGATGCCTGATTATTGCTTCCTTGTTGTTTCCTTTGTTTATTATGATTCTACCTAGTGTTATATCTTCTCTGTAAGTTTTATCCGGGATGTATAGGCAGCCAGCTGCTATGGGTTGTTCATTCCATATTAGCTCTGAAAAGTATTTAGTTCTAAGTATTCAGAGTTAAAGTGGTCAAAGTTAAAGACGTGACTCAAATACAACTAGTTTGGTTAAGCATGATGTTTTCAGCAACCAAGCTCCATTATGAGACAGTACTTGTCTAAGAAAGCAAACAACTGGGTCCAACTACTTCTGCAGAAGACAGAACTTCGTATATAATGTATCAGCTTCTCATCTTTCCCCCACCATTGAACTATTTACTTGAAATATATTTTTTAAGAGTGGTAGGTAGATTATTAAATATTCCACTTCAGGCAATGTGTAATTCTAATATGCCTCTACAAGGTAGTAAATAAGCAATGAGAAGTGGGGCACTTTGGTATTTAGAACATTTAAAAGTCCAATCCTGAAAATAACAGAACAGGTGCCAGATAGCTCATCTTCTTCTACCAATTATTTTGGTCAAACATGGAGACGAATAGCTGTGGGGGGATTAATTATCCAAGGATAAATCCCAATTGCTATAAGACTATGTTTTTGACTTGATAAATTGCAGCAATGCAAAACTAAAATTGTTTACTATCATGTTAGCCTAAGGGACCTCTAAAAGTTATAGCTTAACTTCTGATTTCAAAGTTCAGTGATTCAAATAACTCCTGAAGGCAGAAGTAAAAAGTTCAATGAAAAATTATTCTTAAAGTATTTATCAAGTTTTATTTTCAATGGTTTAACTTTTTATAAATGTATTGGATCAGTTTATTTGCAATCTACAATATGCAAAATCAATTTCTGAAACAGAAATGCACTTATTCTTTATAGGGTAGTTGGCTTTGTATCATAGTCTGCCTTATTGTCAGACATAGCAATCAATACTATATAGTATGATTTGAGCAGAGTAGAGAACGCTCTCTATGAAAGTACTTTTTTTCTTAACCTGGTGTCAAAGTGACTGAAAGTCTACTACTTAAGACTAATTTTGTTTGACGGTGCAGTACTCGCTCTAGTTGAACTGCCTTAAATGAAAATATCCCTCACTGGCAAACACTTCAAGTCACTAACACTTTAGTGTTACATATTTTTCTCTTCTTTTCTCATGTTGGTAGCAGGGAACCAAGCCTCATCAAAATCCTGAGTGTGGACTAAAGAAAGGAAAGTTAAAAGACCCTGAGAATTAAGTGACACGAAAGCAGTATGAGAAGTTGCAAGGAAATCCATTCTTTTTAAAAATATATTTAAACATAGATCCTCCAAATCTGTCAGTGGTACTGATATCACTAAATCTCATTTGCCCAAGAGTGAGTCACAACTCTGATTAGAGTTTCCCATAGCCCAACTCATAGTAAGCTGTAATGTTTTGCCAAAAATTTACTAAAAGCTCTCACTTTATAGAAGAAAGTTAAACGTAGAAGCTAACGTAATAAACCTGATGACCAGATATGTCATATTCTCACTAGTCCCTTGGATGCTTTTCATCTTCCTGAATCTTAAAATCTTGAATGTGTTTACATTCCAGAAGTTATAAACTTTCGCCTTCTTTTTCTTCTGTATACCTGTTACCAACTATATGGAAAATGAGTAGAAAAATCTCATCTGTTAAGAAGCAGTTTCAAGTTGGTGCTGTGTATCTAAAATATGTGTGTAGCAAAGTTAAAATGAAAAATTAAAGACACTTAGTTATCACTAACACAAACACAGGAATGTACCTAGAGTAGAGGCAAGTGATACAGAAACAGAGATCAGCATAAATGACAGAAATATTCTGGAAAAGTACGTACTTCCTGCTATTATTGATAGTGTGGTTTTATACTTCTTTAATGTGATGATAATTTTTATCCGTATAGAACATAGTTCTTTGGAGATCTGGGTACTGATGAAACTCAGCTATTGTAGCATCAAAAACACACAGGTTCAGGGTGACTTCTACTTTCCAACTTGGTCTTGACTTTTTTACATGACTAAATAAAACAAGTGAATCAATATATAAAGAAAATTTCCCTTGCCTTGATCTTGCTTTTATTAAACTTTTGAGGCCATTGCCTTTCTTCTTTTTCCACTTAGCACCTGTTGACATTATATTTTAGACCTTTCTAATGAGGAGAAAGATGTGTTTTTAAAGAATGAAGCCCTCATTGGGACACTTAAAATACCTTAGGATTTTTCTTTTTTCTTCAGTGCTTGATTAAAGCTATAGGCTGAAGCAAGAAAAAATGAGTGAGCTCAACTCGTTCTTTCTAGATTTAGGTGTTTAACAGTGCCTGCTGCATTCTGCTGGTAAGGACCAATTTGACCTCATTCACGGACAAAGAGGTTAAGGATTATTGAAGGCATAGAAAAGTCCTTGCTGCTCATTTAGCCAAAGTGATACAGTAGCCACTCTTTTTTTTTCTTTGTAAGTTAACTTCTTCTTTCCCTTCTCTCCTTATCACGACACCTAGTGCTGACAAGTAGTCTGATCCTTTGTCTTAGAGCTACATCAAGGCCCCAAAGTAATGCCTGCATGTATAGAATCTTTAGTATTGTTTTGCCCCTTCCTTTACTGCAGTACCTGCATGTTTGTCCTCACAGCTTACATAGGAAGACAAGTACATCCACATGCACATGGCCTCCATTATCACGAATGCTTCAATATGATGCTACCATTGATTATGTATCACAGGCAAGAGTACTAGCGTTAGCTTCAGTACTAG
This sequence comes from Cacajao melanocephalus, assembly GCA_963573385.1. Classification (NCBI taxonomy): domain Eukaryota; kingdom Metazoa; phylum Chordata; class Mammalia; order Primates; family Pitheciidae; genus Cacajao; species Cacajao melanocephalus. Next base: position 8,216 of record CAUYLG010021076.1, on the reverse strand, counting down.
GATTGGGTGAGTAAACTTGCCATACTGGGATCAAACTCTATGCATAGATAATTTATACTTTTCTTTTGGGTAACATATTATTATTATTATACTATTATTTTGGTCCTCAACTTATCATCTCCCCTAGCCCTACTGAACTCATTCTGAATAGGATATAAATTATAAAATACTTAGCATTTTTAATGTATAAAATATGGTATGCTAGGCCCTACAGGTCCAAATGGAAAATGAGTCATAGAAAGTTTATTAATGCGTAATATAATTATTAGGTGTAAGAAAGAAAAAAAAAGGGAAGAAAAGAAGGAAAGAAGCCATGTCATATTGTTGACTCCCAGAAAATTTAATTGCAAGAGAGAAGCAAATTTTTTTCTAATAAAATGTAATCAAGATTACTTTAGTCTTAGCTAAAAAAGAAAATTTAAGACATGGAATTTGCTAAAAAATAGTTTATTGTGATTCTGGAAGAAACCATTACTTCCTTCAACATTTTTTCTCATGTTTGACTTAGAATTACCAGTAGTGATAGCTTTTGCTCCAATGTACAAGTGACCACATTGAAATCTGACAAACAGAAGAAGAGATGGGGTGGGGTTGGGGAGAATGGAAATGTAGAATAGGCAACGGAAAGTATCTAGGAGGTCAAGAAAATAGAAAAGAAATAATTTAGAGACAAAGTGTCAGTATGTAAGTCTCAACTGTCTTTGTTACTGGCCGTGAGGTCATCAAAAAGGTGTTTTTCTTTGATAAAAGCCAAATGTTTTTCTATAAATTTAGTATAATAATAATAAGACATATGTCTATTCTTCCATAAATATTTTTGAACACTTACAGTATGGTAGGTTCTATGTTTAACTCCTGGGATACAATCATGGGCAAAAAATGGTTACTTGCTCAGCACTCAAGTAATTTACAATAGAGTAAAGGAAAAATCCTATAATTAAATGATCACAACAATATTCCAACATTATGACTGAGATATGTGCTATTAATGAGGAGTACATGATATTAAAATTTTAAATTAGGGGCAATCGCTTAGGGAAATAGGAGGTAGTTATGAGTGGAGGGGGATTTGAAAGAAGAGTAGAAACCAACTAGGTTTGTCTGGTTTGAGATGACAAGTATTTCTACCAGCAGACAGAAATAGCTTAAAGATCCTATTACAAGAAGGAGCATGTTTGTTCCATAAATGGAAAATTATGAGCACGTTGTAAAACAAAGATTGAAAAGAAAGATGAAAGCCAGATTATCAACAGCCATTTACTTCATGTGCATCGTGGCTACAGTACCTGAGGAAATCCTTGTTTTGTATTTGGCAAACATATAGTTCCTTGTATTGTATTGCCAAATCCTTGTATTTGGCAAACTTACAGTTCTACATAAGCATTTGATCTTTTTACAATGTTAATCCAGAAAGCTTAGTTCTATTCCAGCAAGTGTAATGAGACTGAAATATAGAAACACAGAAATTAGTTTTAATTTGAGTAACCTATGAGATTCTAGACTGGAATGTTATATATTGTGATATCTGTCTTCGGTAGATCCAAAAACAAGTTTCACAATCACATTGAAAAAAATTGCCTTTTGACCATTGAGGTACTGCACAGGTGATCCCCAGACCTGATTTGGTACATTATGTTTAATAGGCATGAGAAAAAAAGCAACAAGCTGTAAAAAACGTGTGCAAAAATGGTGATGAATTACACTATCTTTGATTTATAAAGGATGCTTACTAATCATTGAGAAAAAAAGTGTGCTTTCTAATAAAATCTGTTGTAAGAATGTGTGCTTGTAATTAGTCCAAGAGGAAATCTGAATGGCCATTAAATGCAGATTCCACACAGGAATATTACATTTGCTTTAACTCATAAATAATGCCCTTTTCAACGTCTTAAAACAAGTTATTGAACACCTTTTTTTTGGTTGAATTTCCTTATTTGTTTTAATAAACACTTCTAGGGTTATACCATGTGATGGAATGAAACCAATCAATGCTTTCTGTGCCACAAGTTGTTATTGCAAGGCTTAGGACCAAAAGGTCAGCTATTCTGAACCATCACTGAAAATTTTCCTGGTCTATTTTGGGTTTTAAGGGCATGTTTATAACTCATTCATCCCCTGCAGTTTCAGAGAGAGCCAAAGCCTTTGGTGGAAACACCTTTAAAATCATCAGAGGAACAATAATGAGTTTAAAACATTTTCACATTAATATTGTTATAAAATTATTTAACTGATGTATTTAGTTTTATTAAAGACACCTGGAAAACGGGATAAAAATAATTCATCTGATTTCAAGTGTCAGAATGATCCATGGAAAAAAATTTTAAATAGAGCTATGCCTTTTTTAGAGTTCTTCTGTGAGGAGAAAAATCTAATTTAAAGAGAAATCTAGTTTAGTAGCAAAGGCTGAGGAAGATGTGTAACCAAAGAAAATATTGAATATGGACATTAGAGATAAAGGAAAGAATATAGATATTCTTATAACAGCTGATGAATTAAAAACAGAGAGTTCAAAAATAATGTGGCATTACTTTTGTAAGGAAGGCATATGGCTTGGGCACCTCGGTCTTGGCTCTGCCTAACACCTTTCTGCCTGTTGTGCAGCCATATATGAAACACACATCACTCTGGTATCTTAGTCTATCTTTATTCTTCATTTTAGCATCCCCGTCCACTCTCACACCTGACAATTGCAATATTGGTGCAATTGTTCTGGCAGCCCCCAGCCTCAATTTGCGATTGAGCCTAGGCTTGTCAATATGATCACCTAATCAGAACAAAATTTTTCCCAAGTGTTCTCTATGCTCAAAAGCCTTCGATGGCTGACCTTTCCGTACAGGATAAGTTCAAGCTATTTAATAATATCCAAAGTCCTTCTCAGTTGAAATATTGTCTTCCTTTTATATGCCAAAGAGGTAAAATATATACTAACTTTGAAGAGAAGAGTTCAAGAAAATATAAAACTATTGGGAGGTGATTGCCTCAGTGCCTTGTGATTAGTATATATTTAATAAACGTTTGCTGATTAAACTTAATTGTTCATTCCTTCTTATTTCTTCCTGCCATAATATTCTTTATCACAAACATTTCAGGGTACTTTTCTTCCCCATAACCTTTGTGCAAAACAATTGTATTCTGTAAAATGTTACTCTTCCCCACCCCCACCCACTATGTCAGCTGTGGAACTCTATGTGGAAATTTCATCCAGAGAGGCCTCTCTGTATATTTTTCTCGGAAGCCCAGTCACTAATCCTCTACAAACAAAGATGTCAACTCAGCCTAATCTTATAATGATTGAGAAGGGTAGGAGAAACGGAAATACATGATACGTGAATTAGTTCACTTAAAGGAAGAAAAAGAAGAAACAGGAGGTACTTTAAGACTAGCTATTCTTCTAGGATCTTAAAAAATGAGTCCAAATACATGTATTACTAAGATGAATTAATTTATTTCTAAATAATCAATTCTCTGACTCTGAATATAAAAAATATTTTATTCTCTGATTCGTATAACTTTTATTCTAGTTCTTAACAACTACTGTTGTTACACTAATAAAATATGTGTTCTGGAATAAAATATGTGTTTTAGTTCTTAATTTTCTCTCTGTCTTACACACACACACACACACACACACACACACACAGCTACAGAAATTCTGAATTGACTTGATCATACAAAAAGTTATGCCTGTATTGTTAAATAAGAAACTATGGTATGGATGGGAGCTTCATTTAACCCCACACAAATATACACAATATTCTATGAGGTATGAACTAATTTAGTCCATAGTGAAAGAAAAGGACATGAAATAAAGAGCAGAATAAACTTGTTAAAATGCGGAACTCCCACTCACAGAAAAGAGGATACCTCATGTCTACACAGCCCTTGAAAGAGAGCGAGTATTTTGGGTACTGAAGCCTTCCAAATTCCAGTTTTCTTATAGCCCTTATAGTCTTATAAATCCATAGATATAGCTATATACACACATATATTTTTAATTGATTTTTGTTCCTCGTAACCATGGACATCTAACAAAGATTATCCCATCATTCTTCCCTAAATATCAAATATTCAATATGCATTTTCTTAAGAGGTGGGTTTCACTGTCTTACCCAGGCTGGACTCCAGCTCCTGGGTTCAATAGTAGCTAGTCAATATGCACTTCATCTCCATTTATTTGTTAATTCCTTTTTTCTTCCAAAGTTTCTTTTCCCATCTGTTCAGCTATTACTTCAAAGATGAAATAAAATCTCTTTCTTCCAGGCAGCTTTCCCCAACATCTGCAACTTTAAGTGATCAATCTCTCACTGAACTGTGACACTGTTGTATGTACTATTCATTTAGCACCTAATTTTCACTCCTTCATTTGACAGTTTTGTCTGTGAATATCTATCCTCCCACATCTGATTGTAATCCCTTAATGGTAGTTACCAGGTTTTAAGCATGTTTCAATACTGAATACAAACCACAGTGCTCTGAAACTTCTTGATGCTCCACAAAGCTTAGTTGACTATGAAGATGATAAAAGGACTAATAAAAAGTTAGTAAGAATTTCAAATGACCTTGGGGCAGTGTTTCTCAAAATGTGATTTGGAGAGGACCCATCCTTCTAATTTGAAAAACTGATTATCTGGGATCTACATTTTTAACAAGTACTTTTACTTGATTAATAGGCACCCTCTACTTCCTGAACTGTCCAGCTAGCCATGAAATTCTACAACTGGCAAGTCATAAAGGTTTATTACTAATTTCTCACTAAAAGCAAGATAAAAATAGTGAATATGTATGTATTATATTAGCAAGGTACAGGAACGCTAAGTTTTGGTCATTGGGATTAGAATTCCAAGTATCTTATATCACACTGTATAGTATATTATTCTAACTGTATTACAAAGCTGAATCTGTAGATACTGTACAAAAAATTGATGCCACAACCTATGATGGACAAAATATTATTTTCAAGCAATTTTCTGGATGGTGTTGTAGAAGGACTTTGAGAAAGAGAAATATATTGATTTCCAATGTGACTGTGCTTTGCTTATAAAGGAGTTTTCAGAATTATTTCAAATATTGGAAACACATGAGATGAATATCATTTTTAGTGGATAAAAGTATTTAAAAATACAACAAGAAATTTCTGATTAGGCTCTTTACCAAACAGAGCTGATAAAAGCATGCTTTCACCTCAGACATCCCATCTCAATGATTTTACCTATTGTTATGTTGAATTCTCCATCATCAGCTATAGATGAATCAATTTCTGCAATTAAAGATGGTGACATACATCAACTGACAAGGGAACAAAATAAAGGGTAAAAACAAACCCACTGGCCAGAGAAAGTAGCAGGTGATGGGTACACAATGAAGCTGTTATACCTGGCTGTTAATTTGGACACTTAATCTGCACTGCTTACATTTTCCGTTTTCACATGAACCCGAGTAAACATGCACTGATCTCTCTCTCTGAATTGTCAAGGCAGATATTGGTATAAAGCTGGCTTGACAGGTATAAAAATATGCTGAATTATCCATCAACTAATTGCAGCAGTTGGCTGGAGCAGAGGTTAGCTCTGAGTGGCCAGCCAGACAGCCAGACACACAGTCTATCATTTTAAAGAAGAATATACAAAGGATGATGTTGTCGATTGGTTTAAAGGAAAAGTCAACTGTGGTACATATGAAAACTAAATGAATTATAAAACGTGGATAATTTGCTATACTGACAGCAGCAAAATTAAGGGATTTAGTTTCCCACACTCGTTTAATTCACTAATGTCCCTACTGAAACCATTAGCAGGGTGGCATTTGCTGTCATTGTAATTTTTTTCCCCCTACATGTGCTTAATTTGCAGGAAGTTTAGCATCTGTGAAGCTGCTCATCTGACGGCCCCAGAGATTAAAGTCTGTTCATTGGCATAGGGGAGAGGCTGAGGCAGCCTAAAATCTAGGTTAATATTGTCACCTTTGCCATGCATGTTTTTCCTCAATCTGGAGACTGTGAGCTGAGAGAAAGGGGCCTGTGCGACCCATTAGACAGTGACTAATCCCATCTGCAAAAGTGTGCTTTTTGAGCTGGGTATGATGAGATTAAAGAAATCAATTCAGTGTTTATTCCAAGACAAAACATTTTCTCCCACAACATCATTTAAAATACGTAATAGCTAGAATCCATGAGTTTGATAATTATTGGAAAGCATTGAATTAGAGTTCTGGGCTACTGGAAAAACATTTTATGATTTTCTGTCCAAAGCCTACTTTTGCTAGAGAGATAATGGAATGTGTACTGGGCAAAGTCTGAGCTCTGTCATCAATTATCAGGGTGAACCCTGATTCCAACATTGACCATGGTTTTGCCAAATTCTTTCACCTTCTATGCCTTTCTTTCTCTTTAAAGTAGACAATAATAACTGGTACCTACATTATAAAATTTTGTGAGGATTAAGTGAATTAATACATAGGCAGTACTTAACGTTTGACATAAAAAAGACAAAGTAATATTAGCTATGATTGCTAGTTTCATGCAATAATATCAATAACTGCCCTAACAAATATCAGACCTTGGAGTGAGACTCTTGTTTCCTTAATGATATAAATGGGTAATTTCTCCATGCATGTCTTCAAAAAGTACAACCAGTCTTGTGCTCTCTCACTCTCTCTCCTTCTGTGTCTCTCTCCTATTCTCCCTCTTGCTCTTTTTCTGTCTCTCATTTATATCTCAATTTAAAAAATTAATATGGATTTTTCAAGTTCTGTTCCCTTTTGTTCAATTTCCTTTATCTCTCTCTCTCTCTAGGTGTACATAAAGAAAAAGCAACATCTGTGATACTCCTTATAACACTTTGTGGAACATGGATACTTCTTATACATCATTTATGGAATGAGGTGATCATATGTGACTAAAGATGGCCCCACACAGTTATTACAGACTTTTAAAAATTATGTTTCACGTCCAAGAGAGCTTTGTAGATCTTTCAGTTCTTGTTGCCGATTATGTCAGTACCTTGATAATGTTGATTCTTTAATCTTCTCTTGATTCTTCCTTAAAAAGTGTCTTTGAATAATTAATTTTGTACAGGACCAACTACATAATTTATGGGGCCAGTGAAAAATGAGAATGTGAGTCCCTTGTTAAAAATTACTGAGAATTTCAATACAGTGGCAGTCAAGTGTTAAACCAAGTACTGGTTCTTCTAAGTGCTAGGCCTTGTGTGGCTGCCCAGGTCAGGTGGCCATGAAACTGGTCCTAATTTTGAGTGTTTAGCCCTTTGCTATGGAATCTAAACTTAATCATAGTCATCTATAACATTTGTATTAGTGATCCTTACCAGCAAAACTTACTTTGTCTGGCATGTGGACATAGGCTCTTATTTATAGGACTTTTTCACAGGCTGAAAATTGCTAAGTAACTACCCGTCTTTTTTAAAAGCTGTAAATTTTCCTGACTCTTCAAGAGCTTCCCTGAATATTTTAGAAAAATATAATATAAAAAAGAACACAAATTTCATACTTAAATACAAGCCTTTTATGTAAGCTTTAAAAGAAAACTATCAGTTGACTGGTCAGGGGAAGGAAAATTCAGCATAAAGAAAATGAAGAAGCAGCAGAAGAAATGAGAAAGAAAAGTGATATACATGAAGACCTATCAATTCTCCTCTCATTTAGCCCCTGTTTATATCACATTAATATTTTTGTTGATTAATCTGTTGCTTTTATTACGTAACCTTCTTTATGAATGGGGAGCCTTAATGTTTTCCATTCTCATGACTGAAAAACCAAAATATTTTTAGTAACAGTTTCTTAAATGTATCTGCTATTTTTCCCCTTTTATTTTTATTTTGAAAATTCTTCATGAAAACAGAATTTTAAAATATAACATCATTGATTGTTGTTTCAAGTTTCACTGCTCAACTTTCAACATTATTATTATTTCTAAGAAAATCATCTGAAATGCAGAAAAATAAAACTTTTTGAGAACAAGCAAGAACTCAGAGATTTCATCACCACCAGGCCTGCTTTACAAGAGCTTCTGAAAGAAGCACTACACATAGAAAGGAACAACCAGTATTCGCCATTCCAAAAACATACCAAAAGGTAAAGAGCATCACCATAATGAAGACTCTACATCAACTAATGGGCAAAACAGCCAGCTAGCATTAAATGGCAGTATCAAACTCACATATATCGATATTAATCCTAAATTTAAATGGACTAAATGCCCC
>CAUYLG010021075.1:0-19849 GCA_963573385.1 Cacajao melanocephalus | reverse complement strand
GTTATTGGGTATATACTCAAAGAAATGCAAATTACTTTAAAGACACATGCACGGCTGGGCGCGGTGGCTCAAGCCTGTAATCCCAGCACTTTGGGAAGCTGAGGCGGGCAGATCATGAGGTCAAGAGATCGAGACCATCCTGGCCAACATGGTGAAACCCCATCTCTACTAAAAATACAAAAATTAGCTGGGTGTGGTGGCGTGCGCCTGTAGTCCCAGCTACTCGGGAGGCTGAGGCAGGAGAATTGCTTGAACCCGGCAGGCAAGGGTTACGGTAAGCTGAGATTGTGCAACTGCACTCCAGCCTGGCACCTGGTGACAGAGACTCTGTCTCAAAAAAAGAAAAAAAAAAAAGACACATGCACACATATATTCATTGTAGCACTATTCACAATAGCAAAGGTGAGGAATCATATACATTATGGAATACCATGCAGCCATTAAAGACAGTAAGATCATGTTCTTTGCAGCAACACAAGTGGAGCTGGAGGCCATCGTCCTAAATGAACTAACACAGGAACAGAAAACCAAACACTGCATGCTCTCACTTATACATGGAGCTAAACATTGAGTACACATGGATGCTAAAAAGGGAACAAAAGACACTGATGCCTATTTAGAGCCAAAGGTGGGAGGAGGAAGACGGAAAAACTGCCTATTGGGTACTATGCTTATTACCTGGGTGATGAAATAATCTGTATACCAATTCCCTGTGACATGCAATTTGCTGATATAAGAAAGCTGCACATGTACTTCTGAACCTAAAATAAAAGTTAAAAAAAAAAAAAGAAATATCAGTTTCCAACTATGGGACCTAGGGAAATATATATTTTTCCATTCTTTAGTAATGGATTAGCAAATACATAATAAAAGCTCATCACAACTAGTGAGCACTGGGTAAGGAACCATGGAAAGAAACAAAGGAAAATCAGAACCCTAATCTGGTCTTCTATGCTACTCTGGGGAAATACAAAACTTACCAATGAAACAAACTGAAGGCAGTGACAAAGACTACTGTAAGTAATAAATAATATACTCAGGTATATTTAATCTACAAGTAAAATAACAGCAAATAAAAAAGTGGTCAGATACATCAAAATTTAGCAGGGCTTATCTTAAAGTGGTAGGGTCATGGCTTATTCCTAATTTATTCTTTTTGCCTATCTATACTTTCTGAACATTCTCTCTCTATTTTTTCATGAGGGATACAAAGCAATATTTTTTTCTAAAAATAGTATGTATTTTTAGAATATATATGTATATATATATTATATTGCTTATCAAATTCAGGGTTTAAGCCTCAGTTTTTGCACCAATTTAACCAACTTGCTGAGTAACATTCGGCAATTCCTCCTGCCTCCTGGACTCAGGTTCTTCCTACTTGTCGAATGAGGAGATTGTGGGTTAGGTCTGTGTTTCCCAAACTTAGCCAATCTTCAGAATCCTTTGAGCCAACTGTTAAAAAAAAAAGTCCCAAGAGCACCTGAAATCAGCTAAATAAGTCACTCCAGAGAGAGGCCTGGGCAGATGTGTTTTACAAGTGCCCCCAAGTGATTCATAGAAATAGCCAAAATTTAGAAACTCTAGAGTAGAGGATGCTTATGGTCACTTCCAGACTGAATGGGCTACCTCTGAGTTAACTTTTAGCACACAGCATGCAATCCCTCTCTAAGTGGGAAAATAGCTCTTGTTGGAACTGGGCAGGTACACTCAGAGTACAGCCTTTCCTTATATCTGTCAGGGTAATGCTGGGCTTATACAATAAATTAGAAAGTGTTTTTTTGGGAGGCTGAGGAGGGCAGACCATTTGAGGTTAGGAGTTTGTAACCAGTCTGGCCAATATGGTGAAAACCCGACTCTACTAAAAATACAAAAATTAGCCCCATGTGGTGGCAGGCACCTGGAATCCCAGCTACTCGGGAGGCGGAGACATGAGAATCATTTGAATCTGGGAGGTGGGAGGTTGCAGTGAGCCGAGATTGCACCACTGCACTCCACCCTAGGCAACAGACTGAGAGTCTGTCTCAAAGCAAAACAAACAAAAAGGAAGTGTTACCTCTGCTTCTATTTTCCAGGAGACTGTAGAAAATTAGTATATCTTTCTTAACTGTTTGGCTGTATTCGCCAGTGGTACCATCTGGGCCTGGTGCATTATTTTTTGGAAGGTAATTACTTATTGATTCAACATTTTAAACAGAGATAAGCCTATTCAGATTGTATCAATTTCTTCCTGTTTTGGTAGTTTGTGTCTTTCAAGGATTTGGTCCCCTTTATCTAAGATATCAAAATTACAGGAATAGTTGCTTGTAGCATTTCCTTATCATTTAAACCTCTTTGGAATCTGTAGTAATGACCCTTCTTGCATTTCTAATATTAGTAATTTGTGTCTTTTCATTATTATTATTATTTGGCTAGCCTGGCTAAAGATTTATCAGTTTTATTGATCATTTCAAATAATCAGGTTTTGGTTTCATTGCTTTTCTCTATTGTTTTCTTGTTTTCAATTGCATTGATTTTTGCTGTAATTTTCATTTATTTTCTTCTATTTCATTAGGCTTGACTTGCTCTTCTTTAATTTCCTATGGTGGAAGCTTAGGTTATTGATTTAGATATTTTTTTCTAATATAGGCACTTAATGCTACGAAATACTTTTAAGCACTGCTTTTTCTGTATCATACAATTTAATAAGTTGTATTTTCATTTTTATTTAGTTCAACATATTTTAAGTTACTTTTCAGAGTTCTTGGACCCATGTTTTATGTACAAGAGTGTCTTTTAATTTCTAAATATTTTGAGATTTTCTAGCTGTCTGTTATTGATTTCTACTTTAAACCCACTGTACTCTAAGAAGATCATATAATTCTTAAAGTTTTTGAGGTGTGTTTTGTGGCCCACAGTGTGGTCTATTTTGGTGAATGCTCCATGTGAGTCTCAGAAGAATATATATTTTACTGTTGCTGGATGGCATATTCTATAAATGTCAATTAGATTAAGTTGATTTATAGTGCTATTTGGTTCAACTATATCATTGACTTTCTGCCTGCTTGATTTATCAATTATTGAAAGAGGGCTGTTAAAGTTTCCAACAATAATAGTGAATTTGTCTATTTCTCCTTGGAATTTCATAGGTTTTGCCTCTTTTATTTTGATGCTTTGTGGTTAGGTAGACATACATGTTGGATTGTTATGTACTCTTGGAGAACTGACCTGTTTATCATTATGTAATACTCTTTTTTATCCCAGATAATTTTCCTTATTCTGAAGTCAATTTTAAATTAATACAACTACTTCTGCTTTCTTTTGATTAGCATGAGTACAGTAAAAATTTTTCTACCTATTTCATCTTTAAAGTGGGTTTCTTGCAGATGACATGGAGTTGTGTTTTTTGTATTTTTAATGCACTCCAAAACGTTTGTTCTATTATTACTGCATTTAACTATTAACATTTAAAGTAGTAGCCAAGTCAATTCTAAGCAAAAAGAACAAAGCTGGAAGCATCACACTACCTGACTTCAAACTATACCACAAGGCTACAGTAATCAAAATAGCATGGTACTGGTACTAAAACAGAGATATAGACCAATGGAACAGAACAGAGGCCTTGTAGGCAATGCCACACATCTTCAACCATCTGATCTTTGACAAACCTGACAAAAACAAGCAATGGGGAAAGGATTCCCTGTTTAATAAATGGTGTTGAGAAAACTGGCTAGCCATGGGCAGAAAGCAGAAACTGGACGCCTTCCTGACATCTTACACTAAAATTAACTCCAGATGGATTAAAGACTTAAACATAAGACCTAACATCATAAAAACCCTACAAGAAAACCTAGGCAAAACCATTCAGGACATAGGCATAGGCAAGGACTTCATGACTAAAACACCAAAAGCATTGGCAACAAAAGCCAAAATAGACAAATGGGATCTAATTGAACTCCAGAGCTTCTGCACAGCAAAAGAAACAATCATCAGAGTGAATCAGCAACCAACAGAATGGGAAAAAATTTTTGCAATATACCCATCTGACAAAGGGCTAATATCCAGAATCTACAAAGAACTAAAACAGATTTACAAGAAAAAAAACTAACAAGCCCATTCAAAAGTGGGCGAAGGAAATGAACAGACATTTTTCAAAAGAATACATACATGAGGCCAACAAACACATGAAAAAAATGTTCATTATCACTGGTCATTAGAGAAATGCAAATCAAAACTATATTGAGATACCATCTCAAGCCAGTTAGAATGGCGATCATTAAAAAATCTGGACACAACAGATGCTGGAGAGGATATGGAGAAATAGGAACACTTTTACACTGTTGGTAGGAGTGTAAATTAGTTCAACCATTGTGGAAGACAGTGTGGTGATTCCTCAAGGACCTAGAAAGATTAATTCCATTTGACCCAGCAATCCCATTACTGGGTATATATCCAAAGGATTATAAATCCTTCTATTACAAGGACACATGCACACGAATGTTCATGCAGCACTGTTTACAATAGCAAGGACTTGGAACCAACACAAATGTCCATTGATGATAGACTGGACAGGGAAAATGTGGCACATATACACCATGGAATACTATGCAACCATAAAAAATAATGAGTTCATGTCCTTTGTAGGGACATGGATGAACCTGGAAACCATCATTCTCAGCAACCTGACACAAGAACAGAAAATCAAACCACATGTTCTTACTCATAGGCGAGTGAACAATGAGAACACATGGACACAGGGAGGGGAGCATCACACACTTTGGGGTCTGTGAGGGGGAACTAGTGGGGGACAGCAAGGGCTGCGGAGTTGAGGAAGGATAACATGGGGAGAAATGCCAGATATAGGTGATGGGGAGAAAGGCAGCAAACCACATTGCCATGTATGTACATATGCAACAATCTTGCATGTTCTTCACATGTACCCCCAAACCTAAATGCAATAAAATATATATTTAAAAAACATTTAAAGTGGTATTGATAAAATTGGATTAATATCTACCACATTTGAATTTTTATTTGTTACATTTGTTATTAGTTCTTTTCTGCCCTACCTAGATTTAGTTGAGTATTTTATATGATTAAATTTTAGCTCCTCCCTTAGAATATCAATTATACATTAACATTTTTTATTAAAAACAAAATTTTGCAATATATATAATTCACCAACAAAGTCTACTTTCAAATATCACTCTATTTCTTGATATGTGGTGCAGGTATTTTAACAGACTCTCCTCCAAATTTCTTCCTTGCATTCTTTGTGAAATTGCTATCTTCATTTCACTTGTTCTATGTGCTATAAGCACTCAATACATCATTGCAACTATTACTTTAAATGGTTTTTATATCAATTGATTAGGAATAAGAAAAATATTTTATCTTTCCTTATTCCTTCTGTTACACTCTTTTCTTCTTGATATAAATCTGAGTTTCTGACCTATGTAATTTCCTTCTCCCTGAAGAATTTATTTTAACATCTGCAGAGCAGATCTTCTGGTGATAAAATCCCTCAGCTTTTGTTGGTCTGAAAATCTCTGTAATTCTCCTTTTTTGAAGTCGAGTTTCACTGGATAGTCTAGTTTTGTGGATTTCTTTTCCCTTTCATGGCTTTAAATATTTTATTTCATTTTGTTCTTGCTTGCATAATTTTTGACAAGAAGTATGGTGTAATTCTTATCCTTGTTCCTCTCTGAATTGTTTCTCAATCCTCCACTCACTGGTTTCTTTCAATTACTTTTTTTCTTTGTCTTTCGCTTTCTGAAGTTTGAATATAATATGTCTAAGTGTAGTTCCCCCTCCCCTGCCCTTCCCTGTCCCTCCCTCTCTGAATATTTATCCTGCTGGTGTTTGAAGTTCTTGGATCTGTGGTTTAGTATCTGTCATTAATTTTGGGAAATTTTGGTCATTATTATTTTCTTTTCTCCTTTCTCTTTTAATTATGCTTGTGATATAACTTTTGAAATTGACCTACAACTCTGGATATTCTCTGCTGCTTTATTGTTTTTGTTTTGTTTTTCAGTTTGGGAGGTTTCTATTGACTTATCTTCAAGCTCATTTATTCTTTTCTCAGGTGTGTCTGTTCTACTAATGAACTCATCAAAGGCATTCTTCATTCTATTTTATTTCTAGCATTTCCTTTTGATTCTTTCTTGGTTTCCATTTCTGATTATATTACTCATGTGTTATCATGTGTTTTCTACATTTTCATTATGGCCTTTAACATATTAATCAGCTATTTTAAATTCCTTATCTGACAATTTAAAAAATGTGTCACATTTGAGTCTGATTCTGATGTTTGCATTTTGTTTTCAGACTGTTTTTTCTTGTATGTTACTATACCTTATAATTTTTTGTTGAAAGTTTGACATGATGTATCAGGTAATAACAGTTGAGGTAAATAAACCTTAACCTTTACTGTTTCTCTGGCTAGGAGTTGAACTGTATTTAATGATTGCTGTGTTTGAGTACCTGAGGCTTCAAATTCCTCTAATATCTTGTTTTTGTCACCTCATTAAATAGAATCTATGCCTGGTAGTTCTTTCATCTGTAACCTGCTGTTACTATATTGGAATCCTGTTGGTATGGTGGTTAAGGTATAGAGAGAGGAAATGTTCCAAACTCTTATGAACAAATCTCAGTCTTTCAATGGCTAAGTACTTTGTGGCTAAGACCTTAACAAGTTTTCTTAGCTTCCCCACAGCCCAGTTGCAACATGAAAGCTAGAGGGTGCTGAAGTCAGAGAAATAAATCTTTCTCCTGGCAGGATAAAATCTTTTCCTCTGGAGTTGGCATTTGTTACAAAGAATGCTCTTGGCATATTTTACAGTTGTAACTCTTCTCCCCTGCCAAAGCCATGAAGAGATCTTTCCTGGTTTTCTAACATGAGAACCTGGTGAGATTCCTAGAGATAAAACCCATCAAAGTATGGGGCCACCTAAGATTATGCCTCACAGGAATTTCTTCCTTTAGCTGGTCCATATTCAGCCTCTAACAATTCATCAAATCTACCACTGAAGTTTTTCTACCCATTTATGCTTCCAGTAGCTTCTGTCCACGGAAGCAAATTTCATTTTTAATTATCTGAATTCACCTTTCTGTCTAGATTCTGGGATAGTAGTTTGCCTTTTTTGCCTCAATTTTCGAAGAAATTCCACGCTTTTTCAGTTTGCTCAGCTTTTTCTACTTTTAAGAACAGGAGTGATCACTTCCAAGCTCTTTACATGTGGGAACTGCAGCGGGAAATGGCCCTTTTAAAAAAATAATCATACATTTATGGTGATACCTTTGCACAAATCAGCATGATTTTAGAATATTTAAGTACTTTCAGAGCTGCTTCCTACAGTTGTGAATGTTCTGCTCTACACAAGGACCACCAACCTAGGAGGCAAGAAAAGGGGCATTTAGTTTGTACAAAGGTGCCTGGAGGATGGGTGGAGGGTGGGTTACAGCTGGCCCTGCTTTACAAGGTGGCACAAGGGAGACTGAAGCCTGAGCTCATCAATTCCAACCATTTTAGGAAACAGTCCAGTGGCTCTTCTTAGCTCAGTTTGCGGGGGAACATTCAGTTCTGCCCCAAGAATTCCTTCATCTTGTTGAGGCCTTGATGGAACAGGGCCAGTGACAGAGAGCCCTTTCAGAGCTTCAGATTGTGCATTAATATCCAGCCTCACTCTTTGAGAAGGCCAAAGCCTCCTTTTGTAATACCTTTACCTTTACTGTGCCTCCTGCTACCTTATACTTGCCCGGCTGCCTAGTTTGACAACTTACATTTGTAATCAACAAGTGAGTCCCAATGTTCCAAAGTCACTGCCTTTTCATGGACACCTGCATTGTTCTGGGGAGCCACGTGGTGAATGTGAACTTGAGTTCTGAAGAGTAGGCTTGTGCCAGGCAGCTAACTTCTCCAACGTGGAGCCAAATGTTGCATCTAAGCAGGATTTGAGCAGCATCTCCCCAGCCCTGACAATGAAATCAGGTCCTTACTAGAGAGTAGGGATTGGTGACTGTAGACTCTGGTAATGATTCTGGCACTCCACCAGTAGCAGGCAGCCCTCATTTGTTTTGCTGCCTAGCACCAGTGCAAGATCACTGTTTATTATGGCTCAAAGGCAGTAATCATTTCACATAATGTGAGGATTTTTTTCACTCAATTACTTTCATGCTTTGGGCTGATGAGAATAATAATCATGTGTTGATTACCGGTATCTTGACAGATGATGCTCAGAAATGCAGGTCACTGCTTGCTTCTACCCTTTCCCCCCCCAGCAAACATTCAAGGTTGTGATTTGGAATTTCATTCAGTCACCACTTTTACATCCCAAAATTTCTGATGCTGAGAAGACCGAGACAAAATATTTCTTACAGGGGCCTTCAAATTCTGCAGTCTGCCCTATGGGATAATTTATGCTGATTTGTTTTAAAGAGACAGGCATACATAATTCATGTCCTGTGCATTGCGGCTCTTGGCCATTGAAAATACTATCTCTCTCTTGGCAGCGCTTGCAGGAACTAGCTACAATAAACATTTCATACCTCAGTGGACACTCTTTTCTCAGCTAATAGAGGCCTGACTTAAATGTAGACTCCATCATGAGAGAACTGTATTTAATGAATTCATCTGAGCATTTTTTTTTCCTTCCAAAGCATAAAATAAGCTTATTATCTGTATCAATAGTTGGTTTTTCTCAAAAGGAGTCAAGGTGTGAATGGGCATGAAAGGGAAATTAAATTGAAACTCTTGGTGGTTTCATGGTTGGAGGCCAGTTTAAAACTCAAACTCTAATAACTGCTTTTGAACTAGTCAGGAGAATTGTTAGGTCAGAAAGCACACAGATGAGAAGAGAGGCATCAGGGCTAGGCTTCCCACCCAGAAGGCAGAGCGCCAGACAAAGTGGAGACTTTTGAAGGTACTGGTGCCACTGCTAAGGATGGCTGGTTCATAGCTGTGTAGATTACAGGGGTGTTAAATATAATCTACACATGTAGTGCCAAAGTAGTAATTTAAAAATGCAAATCTCATCAAGCTGCTCTTCTTTCAAATTCCTCCAGTGGCTTTCCATTTCACAGAAAATGAAGACCAAAGTGCCTGCATGATCATTTGGGTCTCCAATGCGTCATCCTCTAATCTAGTCTTCCATTACCCTTCCTTATTGTACTCTAGCTACTAAGGCCTTCCTTTGCTTCTCTACAACTGTTTTCTTTTACCTAAGAAACTCTTGTTTATGTTTCAGGATTCATCCAATACTTCCTCCAGGAACTTCTGTTTATTCCAGGAACTTCCCTCAGGAACTTCTATTTATTCTGGCAAGTTTAAATCCCTTTGTTAAGTGTAGTCATGCCCTTTTGGTTGCTAAGATTTTATTACTTGGGTAATTTTTGATGTTTACATCCTTACTAGACTGGAAACTCCTTAAAGGCACCTGGATTCCACTTCGCAAATATATCCACCTAAGGCATAATAGATGCTAAATGAATGAATGAATTAGTGCTGTGGTTCGCAAACATTTTGAACATCAGAATCACCTGGATGGCTTGTTAAAGCACAGATTGCTGGGCCCCTAGAGTTTCTGCTTCATTAAAGTGGGAGCAAATAATTTGCATGTCTAAGTAGTTCTGGGATGGTGCTGTAGTCACACTTTGAGAACCATATAATAATAGAAAGTCTTCACCATTGCATTCTTACCATGGGGACCCCAAGTTAGAAAGCTTGCATTTGGGATTCATCTCTGCAACTAAATGCCTGGAAGTCCTTAAGCAAATGCTTATATTTTCTTTTAAGTCAGTCGATACATCTTACTGCTTCTTTATTTATTTATTTTTGAGGCATCTTCTCCATTCCTTCCCTCTGCCGTGTTTCTAGAGGGGAACGTTGTAACCTTACATTTGAACTACTGTAACCACATCCTTATCATTTTCTTGGCTACCATTCTCTGCTCCTTGAATTATTCATTTTTATTGACAGTTGTAAGTGCCTCAGATGCATTATGACTAAACCTTGCCCTTATCTAAAATCTTGCTGAAGTTCTCAGCATTCCAGGCTTTTTCACAACCTGGATCTCCTGTTTGTGTTGTTCACCTCTTCTAAATTTGCATGCACCTCTTCATAGCTTATTGTAGTTATCTAAATGTCCATCTTTCCTAACAGGCTATCAGTTGTATAGGGGCAAGCATCATCACAGTCTTAGCTACCTAACATAAACTTGACCCATTGTTGCTGTATCATAATACATTACTAAACAGATGAAAGTCACTGAACACTATATTTTGCCTCTTGTATAATAGTAATACTGATAACCTTAGAAGCACTTAAATGGAGTTACTCTATGTCAGAATTCATTCTTCAAATAACTTTAAACATATCAATGTATTTAATTCTTACACCAAGCATCCCCACTTTATGGGTGAGGAAACTGAGGTGTAGAGAAGTTAAGTAACTTGTCCAAGGTCTCACAAGTAGTGTTCATGGATTCAAACCCAGGAATTTGGCTGTAGGAGTTCATGATCTTATCATGATCTTACCTACCATGCTATATTGACTGAGAAATAGTCCAAATAATGCCTGAAATTACCTGAAGCACTAACAATCTGCTTTGTGTGTGCCAGTTTATTGAATTACACATAATCACAAAAAATTATTCAGCACCTTTTATTTGTAGGGAGCTGTGGCAAATACTGGGGAAGCAAGCATGGATTGAATACAGCATGTCTGTCTAATCCTACAGGTGGAGGCCAACAACCTATGTTTCACTACTTTCTTAGCAATGTGACCTTGGGCAAGTTACTCAATCTTTCTGTGTTCTGTTTCTCTTAAATGGCAAAAATAAAATATATTTTACAAAGTTCTTGGCAGGATTAAATGCAAGGAGGTATATAAAGTATTTAGCACAATGACAAACACATTGTGTCTAATTAGTAGATAAGAGCTGTCATTCTAGCCCTGCCCTTGAGGAGCTTCCCATATATTCAGGAGACAGAAATTAGTAGTGATCCTCTTGGATTAAGAATTTAGCTGCCATAAATTTTTGCCTGAATATGTCCAAGATGAAATCTCTTGTGTCCAGGTTTGGCCCCCAAAATATATAGGAGGGGTGGGTAAAATCCAATTAAAGAAGAAATCAAACTTAAAGGTCATAAAATGATTCACAAATGGAGCTTTTTTTTCTTGACCACTCACTTGTTATTTATTGAGTACTAGGTGTCAGAAACTGTGCTAGGCACCAAGAATTCAGAAAAGAAAATAGTTTTTGTTTTTTTCCTCTCAAAATTGTTTTCATCACTCATGCTATATTTGAACTTCTGTTATTGACTCCCTTGACAAGTGTTTTAAGAAAGATTCTGAAGCTGAGTTTAGGCTTATCTAGAAAACATACCAAAGAGCTTACACTGAACAGAATTAGAACAGGTTTGGGGTTGGTAGACTTTTAACACAGCCTTTCCACAACTAGGCAGGTGCAATGCAGCCATATCAAATCTATATTTCATTGATTCTCGTCTTTCACTTTCTCAGCTTTTCAAGCTACTCTGCCTGCCATAGCAACAGAGTTACATCATGATAAGATGATAGGATATTACGGATATCCACATTATAAAAGGTAGAAGTAGGATTTAGCTTTCTATATAGGCTATATTTGCTCACATAAAAATGTATATACATAACACCCACAGAAGATCATAACAATATACATAATATAACTGAAATTAACAACTGTATATATACAGTTGCCTCTTTGTATCTGCAGGGGGTTGTTTCAAGGAACCCCATGGATACCAAAATCAGAAGATGCTCAAATCCCTTATAAAAAATGGCAAAGTATTTGCATATAACCTATGCATATCCTTCCATGTCTCTAAATTACTTGAAACACTCAAAACAATGTAAATGTTATGCAAATGGTTGTTATACTCTATTTTTATTTGTGTGTTCATTTTTATTTTTGTGTCTTGCATATTTTTGATGAGCAGTTGCTTGAATCCATGGATAAGAATCCACAGATATGGAGGACTGCCTACACCCATATAGGTAAAGTATATGTATAAGTATACAGACACACACAAGCACACATTTGTAATCATCCAAAATTTACCTCTTCTGAGCCTATGAGACCAATTTAATCTTGGTGCAGCAGGCCCCGAGGCAACCATCAAACACTGCACAGAGAAGTGCTTATTAGGTGCTTACTAGGAAGGCTCGCAGGAGCTTTCAGAAATAGGATTGGCGGGGCTAGAAGAGAGTGAGTATATAAAAGACCGTCTATCTAAATTTCAGCATTGCATCTTTCTCCCTATGAAGAAATCTCCTGATTCACATTTTGTTTTATGGTATTTAAATATCCAAAAAATAAGGTCCCTTTAAGAAGCCAAGTGATAAGACTATTTTTCATCTAAAACAGTGATTTTCAAACTTAAGTGCATATTACTAAGACTAGAGGGCAGTGTAAAAATGCAAGGTCAGATCCACAGAATCATTTCTTGAGGGTGGGATCCAGGAATCTGAATTTTAACAAGCATCTCACTGTTCTGCTGCCTTTGATCTGTGGCCAATATATTGAGAAACACTAAGGTGTAAATTAAAAATAGGCAGGATACTTCTCAGAGCTACTTAGATAACAGAAAGGAGATAGAAGATGCAAGCCTTGTTGATATGTTTGGCAGGAGAGATGGTTAAGCAACTCCGAAACTGAGAGGCGGGTGGGGAAATTTAGCACTCTCAGTACCAGCAGCAGGAGCAGCTATGAAAGGAACCACATTTATAATACAAAGAACCATCAAAAATAAAATGGAGATGATTCAGTAGATATAAAAAGTGACCTGTGACAGGCAGTAACAACAGATATGTTTAAAAATTTACTGATAGTCAAACTAAAAATAATTAGATAGTCAAAACTAATAAAAACTATGAAAACTGTTAGCCGTTTTAAAATTAAAGATAAATGTCATGGGGTGCTGAGATTATATAAAATAATGTGTGAGAAGTTCTTAGAATAGTTCCTGGCATGTGCAAATTCTTCAACAGTTGTATTTCTTATTAATTATTAATGTGCAATTATATAACTTTGAAAGCATTTCTTGTTGGTTGGATCAAGTTTGTAGGTCAAAGAACAAAACTTAAAGACACAATAATTCCAAAGTCTCTAGAGAAATAGGAAGATTCCTACTGAAGGAAAGGACAATCCTCAAGTGAAGAGCGTAAGAAAATGAATCTGGAATCCCAGAAATCAGAGAGGATGATACAAGGCCACCAGAGATCATAATACAGAAGTAAAGCTGATCCCCAAGGAGAAGGTATTCTGACTTGTAAGAGCTTCCATATACTTCAGACAGAAATTGGCTATCACTGAAGATTCAAGTAAAGTCAAAAACTATAGGGAAGAATCAAACACTGCACAGACAAGCGCTTATTAATGGAATGTGAGAACTTGGGCACAAATGACTCATGTTCAACACTAACTTGGAACCTGAGAAAACACTTTCCTTAACTGAGGCCATTTCTGAGATTCTGAGAAAGAAAAGTATAAAACACATTGTATGTTTATTTTAGCTTAATATGTTTTTATCACATAATGTAGAGTTTTTATTAATACATTTAATATATATGTGTTGACTAATAAGTCAACACCCTAAACTAAGAGACTCACTGGTATTTACACAATTAACTCAGAAAAAAAATCACAAAATTTCTAAGAAATAAAAATAAGGTTACTGTTATACCACAAAGATGAAATTTAAAAAGGCCCAGAGACACTTTACTCATTAATAAGCTAAATATTTGGCAATCCGACATGTATAAAATGGCTTGGAAGTGGGAAATAAAGAAAGCATTGAGTAGCCAACACTTAAGTATCTAACAGCAGATACTAAGTGTCTGCTCTAGAAGCTGGTATGACAGCACTCGCAGTAATGCACCATCCTTTCAGTTTGAGCGACTGAGTTACTCAGATATTTTCTCAGAAACTAATCTTATTTGAAATAAAATTCTAACATGTTATAACCCTACCATATATTACAAACAGCAGACTACAGTGTAGCTTAAGAAGGTGGTACTATTAAGAGCAAAAAGTAACAGGGAGTAATCCAATAACGATGAAGGAAAAGCAAAAACAAAAAAGACAAAGATTCAAAATGCGACTTGGAAGTCATTTAAGTCAATCCTGTATTTACCTGCGTAACTTTGACAAATTGCTGAACTCCCCACGGCCACGTTGCCCTTTGAGAGAAAGAGGTAGCAATAGAGACAGAGATATGAGAGAGACAGAGAGAGAGAGAGGGGGGCGGGGAGAATTTCCTGAGAACAAGGATTTAAACTATACAATCAATTTTATACTTTCTCAATTCTAATATTGATTCTATAATAATAATTAATGGAGTCTGGTTTAATGAGGCTTTATAGTGTTAGGTCAAGTTTTCTTCATATTCAAGCTTCTCCTTGGCTATATATGAGCCTTCAAAATGGGAGAAACAGTAACTTTTCCTGGAGGCCAAGACTATACAGAGGATGTGATTTCTCTGATATACTGAAATCAGTGGTGGGCTTGTGTTAGGCTTAGAGATATTCACTAAACAAAATGGGACCATCTACCATGTTTTGCTTTGTTTTGCATAAATTAAGCAATCTCTGTTTCTACCCACTTCAGTTAAAAAAACAGGGTGATCTGTGAATTTTTTTGAACAATTCATTTTTAAAAATTTAACACTGACATAATAATTATATATATTTATGGGGTACAATATGTTTCGATCTCTGTTTACATTGTGGAATGATGAAATCAATCTAATTGAATCCATCACCTTAGAAACTTACAAAATTGCTAAAAAGCTGATGGATTCTGATAGTTTCAGATTCCTTTAGTAGGAATCTAGGGTCTGCCACGTATTTGCTGTGTGACCTTAGCTACTTAGCTTCTGAAACTCCCTTTTTTCATCTTTAAAATGGGGATGATCTGGTATCTGCCACACAGCATTGCTGTTGGAGTGAGATTAATTGAGATAATTATGATCTGTTCTGTCAGTGTCGGCTATGATTATTGTTTGTCCAGGAGGACTGACTGGGAATACCTGGGAGACCTCTGCCAGCTCCCTTTCAGAGCTATACGGTAGAGAGCTGTCCAGAACACACACTCACCTATCAAAAGAAAACAAATCATTACAGAGAGATATTAGTGATTCTATTCTTAAACTGCTGGGTAAAACCACACTTCACCATAATCCTTCAAATCCTCCTTAAAATACTTTCAATCTGGTGTGTTACTGTGACAGCCAACTGCGTGCAAGGCAGGCAGTACCTATTAAAAGTTGTTTGGAGATTAGGGCTCAGAGAACAGCTGGGTATCTTTGTTACCGGCAGGCTGCTGACTCAAAATGAAGGGGAAAAAGAGCCTCATTGCGATGAAGAGAGGAAAGAAAATCTGCAAAGCTGGGGGTGGAGGGGGGAATATAAACAGCTTTGGCCTTTGAAAACAGATTGCTCTGCTGTCCTGTCATGAAGTAGGTATACAGGCATTCACAATTCCACACAGGATCTAATTCAATTCTTAAAAAAAAAAAATGCAACACGATAAAAACCCAGGTCCAGGTGCAGGCTGTTTTCTCCTGGTACTTGGTTTGAGGAAGCATTTATTGCTCTATTATGAAAGCGCACACACTGTCTTCCCTCACTGCCCAGCACCCCCTTCAATCTCCAGGACCATAGGAATGCTGACCACAGATGGGCTCCCACTGCCTAAGTACAGGGGGATCCTATCTTTGTCAACGATAAATATGATTCACATACCTAACTGCTCATGCCTTGTGATTCCGGGCATTCAATGGTGGATGTAGCTAAAGCTTAAGAGAACCAGGTACCAGAAATATCTTCCATTTATCAGTGCCTTTGGGCATTCTCATTCCGTACTGAAAGCAGCTTGACAAAGCAGGCAACATCCATGTTTTTAGTCCCTTTTGTGGATGAAAACACTGAGACCCAGCATGTTCAAACAACCTGCCTGAGGTCCCAGAACTAGTTGGCAACAGACCAGGAATCTTGGAATGAAAACCCATAACCCATGAGTGAGCATACAGTGACACAGATCCTGTCAGAAACACTCTCCAAATTTTCACCCCATGGCAATGGAAACTACGTCCCTGAAAAGTTCTATTTTGGTTTAGGTCTAGTAGATGGTGCCACATCAGGGAAACAGTGTATAACAGAAGGGGTACAATTTTAAAATAAAGTCCTCCATCAGGCTTCTGACTTCCTTTGTCTGAGAAGGAGATTCATGCCTAAAAGTTTTAGGAGACAACATCCCAGTTAGTGTCATTCTTTCTCTGATAATTTATCCACATGAAATCCTTGCAGCTCCCAAATGACATGAGAAATGTGCTAGAATACTAGAAAACATGGCATAGACAGAAGCCAGTACTATTGCTGCTAATAATACAAAGCCTGTAACCTTCTGCATTTGCTCCTATGATTCCTTTAGTCTTTTGTGTTAGTTGTGCATGTGAATTGTGCCTTCCATTCCCTTTGTAAATGTTCACTGGGCTTGCACAGTGTGTTATACTAAGTAGGGGTACATGAATTCTTTAACAAATGCTCATTGAATTCCTAGCTTGTCTTCAGGACTATACATGTTAAATTCCTGAGTCAAAAGAAGCTCAGTGATGGGGGTAGGACAAGAGTCAGCACTCTCTAAAATGGGAGCATGTTGGAAACACTGAGGTAATGCTAGGAGGGAGGTCTCTTATTAGCAGTCATCAAAGATTCCTGCCCATTCGCACTGGCCTGCCATTCTGCCCTACTGAAACCTGTGCAGGAGGGAGCCATCAACAGCTTTAGTTGGTGGGAATGGGAAGCACAGCAGTAAGAGCATAAATTGCCACGGTATAGCGGTAAAAGACTACTGGAAAGTAAATACACCAAAATGTCAATTAGGTAATTTCATCATGGACTGATGTTTTTCTTTCCTAGTTTTTTATATTTTCAGAATGAGTTACTTTCATAATGGCAAAAAAAATTACTATGACATTTTTGCAGTGTTTCTATTCTGCCCCAAATAAATGCTGTGCTTACAAAGCTCACATCATGAGTGAAATATTAAGACATATTAATAAGTGTAACCAGGATCATCTGCTAAATTCGTTAGGAAGACAGAAGATTTAGCTGACTTCAGTGAGAGTTTGAAGTGAATGTGACCCAAGTCATGTATAGTCTACTTGAAGGACATTTGTTCAGTAAATAATAATTTCACACCCTCCACCACCCCAGTCCATCCCTTTCCAATGGCCTCTTGTGAGTTTCATTCTTGTAAACACAACTTCAGTATCTCTTTCTCTATGAAGGGGCTGTTCATTTCTATGAACTTCTGTAGGTCTTCCTTCTAAGAGATGCCTTAGCGAAGCTTCACGTGCCCTGGAGGTCTCAGGCCCTCCTCCCCGTCTAGGAGGCTCCTCCTAAGTGAATTAGCTTCATTTCCCATTTTCAGTCTACCTTAAACCTGTGAGGTGTTTGTTTCCTGGGGCCAGGGCTTGCTGGGGTGTTCAGCTGCCTGCACACCAGCTGCTGCTCTGCTCCCCAGTGTGCAGCTTGTAACAACACAACTCCTTTGCTGGTTGTTGAATGGGCAGAGGGGCAGCTGTGATGGGCAGAAGAAAGCTGATTATTCATTTTCTTTCTTTTGGAAATTCTGCTTTGGGATCTTGTTCCCTCTTAGAATGTTTCCCGAGAAGCCCATTCTATTTAGCTCTCTTGCTAGGGAGCATTTTCTGTTCAATTTCCAAAATGTGTGTATTTCAGGTAGTTAGTTGGAGGTTTTGCACATATTCTAGTTAAGAAAGCTCAGCCTGGCTTTCCTTTGTGTCCCAGAAGCCCAGAATTTTAGCAACTCACAAAGAACTCAGGTATCCTTATTGGTGATACTTGAAGGAGAGGGCTTTGCAAGTCAGCCTAGAAAATGAGGATAATATCTCTTGGCTATAGAACAAACTGTGAAAACGCATTCCATTCCGGCTTGGAGAACAAGGATTTATCTCTCAGAACAAGTTCTCGGGGATGACAGCTAATGACCTGTCATGTTTTTCTTATGAATTCAAAAACCGTATTTAAGCTAAAATTGCAACTTATTTATTTAAATTATTTAATTATAAATTATATGTGAAATATATTATTTAATAAGAATTAAATTACTTAAGCTTGCTTAATTCTTAAATTGCTTCTCTTCTTCAGAGACCTTTTGTTTCGTCTCACTTGTTTGGCCTCAGTCTTTAGAAGCAAACCAAACTACCATTTCAGGTAGATCAGTTAGCAATTGCTAATAAAGTATGAGTTGCAGATTTTGAGTGTATAGAGTAACTGTGGCTAGCTATGAGCACTGTGTAGATGAGAAATACGTATCACTGTGTCTTTCGCCATTCTACAGCTCTTGCAAACCACAGAACTGACAACATCCATGCAATTCCTTAACTAATGTGCCTCTTTGGACATTCAAATATTTTCTAAAAAAGCAAAAATTATGCATTAGCTTGCAGCACCTGCACTCTAGAAAATTCAACCCTCAGGGTCTTTTGGTATAATGGTCTGGAGTTGCTTTTATTTTTCTAGCTTTTGTCAGCATCCTGCTACTCAGTTGATACTGTTCTTTCTGTTTCATGATTTATGCTTCCGAGGGATTTGTATAGGCAAAATAGATAAAGCCATCTATTTCCTTATAGGACATATTTTAAATGACATTACTTTGAATTCAGAACCTGTGCTCTCACTGTGGGTATCAATGCCTTCCTCAAAACATTTCAATAAATAATTTCAAGGGCAACGTCTCATTTGTGAAGGCCTTTCACAGTTAAAATGACTACCTCAGACAATTGTAATAGTGTTTCTGGCATGCTACGGTATATAATAGAATCCAGTGTTATTAACTATGAAATGAAATAGTGGAATTTTCGGTAACTGTGACATAATTTGATAATTAGTCACACATGCTATTATCCATTACACATTCACATAATTGGTATGTGTTATGCAGGTTTTTCTTCAGTGGAAACATTTAAGTATCTTATTGACTTTCTTTTTTATAATTACATATATTTCAGAGAAAACATTTTTAAAATTCTGTGAATGTCTTAGGGCAGTAGAATTCAAGTGAAATACATCTTTTGAGGATACAGAGCTGACATCATTTTAGGGGTATATATGTTGAAAATATATTGTTACGTATGTTTATGTACTTTTAGTAGAAAGGGGCTACATAAATGTGAAAGCTTATAATTAGGTTTTGTAAATCCTCTAGCTTTGAATTCCTTATTATTTAAACAAAGAAGAAATGAGGACAGCAGAAATGAACACACACACACACACACAATGCTAATATAATACTGACTCATCAGGTAGTGGACATGATGTGGTCATTCAATACCTAGCCTCCAGTTTTAAAAATTATTGTTGGAACAGCAGATAGGAATACAGATTATTTAGCAAAGTGCTTTGAGATTTGGGAAATGTCTCTAGAGAATGCCAAGAAAGAGTTAAAGAATTTAAATGAGACCTAAAGGAGTTTTCTTTTCCTTTCTTTTTTGTTTTTGTTTTTTTTTTTTTTTTGAGATGGAGTTTCGCTCTTATTACCCAGGCTAGAGTGCAATGGCGCGATCTTGGCTCACCGCAACCTCCGTCTCCTGGGTTCAAGCAATTCTCCTGCATCAGCCTCCAGAGTAGCTGGGACTACAGGATATGCCACCTTGCCCAGCTAATTTTTGTATTTTTAGTAGAGACGGGGTTTCACCATGTTGACCAGGATGGTCTTGATCTCTTTGACCTAGTGATCTACCCGCCTCAGCCTCCCAAAGTGCTGGGGTTATAGGCGTGAGCCACCGCGCCTGGCCCCCTAAAGGA